>WEIT01041266.1:85434-111240 GCA_013389985.1 Dryoscopus gambensis
GTGCAGAGCCTGTCCGGGGCCCAGGGTGTGCTCGGCCATTGCTCTGCGCGGCCGAATGCCGAGACGCGGCTCCCGGAGCTCGCCTTCCGTGTGCGCGCCTGGCGTGACTCTGTTGACTCCAGAGGGACCGTGGGCAGCGCTCTGTGCGCGGGGAGAGCTGGGATGGAGCCAGCGCCGGCCCCAGCAGGGCGGGGGATGTGCTGCGACCCCCGGGAACCCGCGCACGGCCCGGCCCCGGCAGAGACACTGGGCTCGGGGAACGAGCTCCAGCGCTTCCTACAAGGCCTGAACCGTGTGCGCACACTGGGATTTGGGTTTTGGTTGGCTTGAGGTTTCATTCTTTTTTTTCTTTTTTTTTTTTTGGTTGGTTGGTTGGGTTTTAGATTCTTTGGGGTGTTGGGGTTTTTTTGAGGGGGTGGAATGGGGAATAAGCAAGAAAGCTTTTTCGTTGCTTCTGCTTTTCCCCAGCACAGAATTCAGCTCCAACCACTGCCAGCTCCAAATCCTGGTACTCCTTACAGGACCTTAGATTACTGCTCGTGTTATTGGAGCACATGCTTTTCCTCTAAAAACGCCAGTGTGCAACTAAGATCTTTCTAAGCACATGTTCTTTTTGTCATGGAAACTCAAGTTCTTTCTCCTTTTGGGCTTTGTTGCCTAGGATGTGGTAAGCTAGAGAGCAAAGATGAAGGACGCACTCCAGCTTCTGACACTCTTTGTCATTGCCCAGGTTTGTTCCCCAGGCTGCAGCAGTCACTGAAATTAGCATTTAGCTTGTAAAGTCTGATGACTCTGTGTTTTAAAAAAAGGGAGAGATGTGCCTCTCCTAAGCTCCAGCCTGAGTTTGCAGGAATAAGCAAATGATGGAGAATTGCTAAGAGAGTCACAAGTATTGCTTTGACCCGAAAAGGCCTACATGCCTTGTTAAAGGTAATGTAAATATGCAATTAACATTGCACATGATCCTGACTTTCTGTTCTGTGGCAGACTGCAGTGGAAATACAAAATCCCAAAATAAGGAGTATGAAAATGAAACCCATTGGATACAGAGACGAACAGAATTAACCAAATACCTTGTATTTTCATTTAAGTCACATAAATATTTCAAAGTTTGACCAGCTTGTTTTGACTGGTAGTTTAAATTATTTTAATGAAATACAGGTGGGAAAACCCAAACCTGGAACTTGTCGATGCACTCATATCCTCATCTGGACACTGCTGGAGAAAACATTAGTTTTGTTAAATTGAGGCAGACTTCTCAAATCGTTGTGTTTGTTTAAAGTCAGATCTTTGTGGAGATTTATTAGAGCTTGCCAGTTTGCTTGCCATAAACATATTCCCTGTTCCTGCTTTTCCAGTTCTTGCCTTCATTTTACAGTTTCATAAGAATCCTTGTGATGGCCGAGCGTTGTTCAGTTTTGTGACCCAGAGCAGGTGTAGTGTCACACAGGGCAGGACAGCTTTCCTTCAGCAGTGTCTGGCTTAGGAATCCCATAGGAACAGCCTCCTCACAGCGAGGATTTCCACCCAGGCCTGTTCAGCTTTGGCTTCTCAGTGATAACTGTGGCAGAGCTTAGTCAGGTGATTCTGAACCATCTGCTTTTTAGTTAACTGCTCTTCGAGTGCATGACAAACAGGCCGTGCAGGGCAGTGGCGAGCCTTCAGGGCATGATCATTTCCAGCCCTGTGACTGAATCATGGATTGTTTGGGTGGGAAGGGACTGCACCTCCTGCCTTAAGCATCCTCAGGCTGCTCGGAGCTCTGTCCTGTCAGGTCTTGAAAACTTCCAAGGATGGAAACTCTGCAGCTTTTCTGAACACTCTTGCTGTACAGCAGGAGAGTCCTCAGGGGAAATGTTTCTCCTTACATCCAGTCTGAACCTCCAGTTTCAGTTTGTGACCATTGTGTCTCATTCTTCTGCCATCACCTCCCTGGAAAGAGCCTGGCTTCTTGCAGGTACTGGAAAGTTTTCCTCAAAGCCTTCTCTTCCCTGGGCTGAGCAAGCTCATTTTCTTTTCACAGCACAAGTGCTCCAGCCATCCTGGTGTGCTCATGGAGTGCTCCTGGCAGCCCTTCACTGAGCTCACTATGGCGATTTATAAATGATAAACCATTATTATTATGGTTTATTTTTTTATACAGTTTATTGGTGTCTGTCTTGTACTGGGGCCCCAAAACTGGACACAGTATTCCACATTTTCTAACAAGGGCCAAGTAAACGGCAATAATCACTTGACTGTCTTCTGGCTAGGCTCCTGCTGATGCAGCCCAGTGTGCCATTAACTTTGGTACCACCGGGACACAGTGCTGGCTCCTGTCTTCCAGGACTCCCAGATCCAGACTGAGATCAAGAACCACGTCTTCGGGAGAGTGCTTCTGTCTGGGATCTCCATCTCCACACTGACTCAGGATGCTCGTTTGTCACATGCTGTGGTGACTCACTGCCACAAGTGATAACACCCGGCCAAGCTTGCAGCTGCAGGACGCTGAGCTGTCTGCACGCAGGGCCCAGTGTTCAGCTCGCTGGTGGAAATACAAAATGTGCTGAACTGGGTGATTTGGAGACCTCAGAAACCAACATCACACAGTGCCTAGGATTGCTAAAGGAGCACAGGACAGGATAGGGTCAGCAGGATACATGTGTCTGCCCTGCTGCTTAAAATTTGTAAAAGTAGCTGTAGTGATGAAAGCTGAAACCGCTTGCTCCACCCTTTGACTCAGGAGAAGGGGAGGAGGTAGGACTGAATCACGGTGCTTTCTGGGGCTGTGCCCTTCAGTGCATCTTAGAATGTAGCCTGGATTTCCATACGGCAAAAAACAAATAGAAGAGTGTCTAAACATTGTGACCTTTCTTGTGACATACTGTTCGTAACCTGGAGGAAGTGTAGCAGTATGGCCTCTGAGAGAAGATGAAAAGCATGGACACAGCTCCCAGGGACAGGATGGTCACTGGAAAGGCACCAGAGTTCTGGGTGTTGGAGAGGTGGGAGAACATACCCTGTTGCAGGAATTGTTTCTGTTCCTGCTTCACCTACAGCACCTGAGCAGTGGCAAGCTGGCACTTGTTTTTCCACAAGGAAACATGTGGGATTTATGCAGGACATCAGATTTATCTGTTTCCCTTGAATTCAGGAAGAAGGAGAAGTATACCATATAGCTGGAGAATCTACTCATTGCTGATACTACTGCCCTGGGAGTGAAGGGAGGGCTGCACAATGATGCAGTGCAGGAGGTACAGCCTGGAGCAGGCAAGCACTTGCAAGCAAGGACTCCAAGACCAACTCATCTTGCCCTGCAAAACAAAGGCTGAAATCTTCTGCTTTCCTGACCAAGAATTTTCCATACAGCCACAATGTTCTAGAGGGCCAAGTGTGGGAGAGAAGAGCTGCATCTCAGGAGTCCATGGCTCCCTCTAGGGTATTGGTCAGGTTATTCTGACTTCTTGAGCACTGATTTGCAGTTTGAAAAGATAGGTTCCATGCTGAAAGAACAGTCAAGTGTTGTCCAGACTCGGTGTTGTAGTGACTGACTCCCACCACGGTGTCAGCTTTGCCACCTCCCTAGATTCCTGGTCCTGCTTTCACACAAAACTTAACATGATTCATTTTGAATCTTTTAATATCTTGGAAAAGCGGGAACTCTGTGTCTGGGAATTCAGCAGCAGTGACATGTAAGCCTTAAGTCCTAAAGACTTGAATCTTGCATCAGTCTTAAAGAACCTATTGTTTCCTTAAGGTAAAAGCTCAGCTAGAAGAAAAAGAAGGGAAAACCTTTGATGTCTTCACTGCATTGGAGTTTAAGACTCAGCTGGTTGCTGGAACAAACTACTTCATCAAGGTAGTGGACACTGGGTTGGTTTTTTTAATATATCAATGTGTATAATCTTTGGAATGGTGGGGTTTTTTTCTTTCTTAACTAGAGGAGAATGCTTATGATTTGGCCTTAATAAGAAAAAAAATTATCCATTAAAAATCGCAAATATTCACCTCCCAGCCCCTCTCCCTATCTGTTAAATAGAAAGATCCTCTTTTCTCCATTTTTATGGGAACATTAGGTGGTATTTCTGCCAAGTCATGGCTCCTAGTCTGGTTTAAAACAAGCCAGTGGTTTTTCTTACTGCCTGTCTGCTGCTCCATCCTCAAACCAGCCCAGCCTCTGCCACCCCTCCTGCTGCAGGCTGCTCCCCCTCCAGGGATCTCACTGGGTTTCGTGCTTTGCAGGTCCATGTTGGGAATGAGGAGTTCGTGCACCTGCGGGTGTTCAAGAGCCTTCCCCATGACAACGAGCAGCTGAGCCTCCACAGTTACCAGGCCAGCAAGACCAAGCATGATGAACTGGCTTATTTCTAGCAACCTCTGCTGTGTTTCCCTAACTGGTTCTTATGTGCATTTTCTACAGGCTGCAAAATGTTGATTCCTGTGCCAACAAAGGCAGAAAAAGGTGTATTTTTTTTAACATAATGCTGGAAAAAATCATTTTCTTTTATGCCATTCCCTTCCAGTGCAATCTCCAAATCTGAGAGTCACAGGGCTCTCCTATTACCTGCACTAATGTAAACCCAACTTTTGTTGCAGCTTAACTCAGACTTTAGTGCAACTTAACCAGAATACTGTGCCTGAGTCCTGTTTGTGGACTTCCTTGGTCTTGGAAATCGCAAGGGGAGTGACACCAGTGCTCATATATTTGCAGCAAGGAACAAAAGGAAAGCCTCAGTCTTTTCTGTGCTGTCTTGCAACTGTGAATATATCTGTAGATTTAAACTGTCCTTTATATTTTATGGGCGAAGATCTGATGAGAGACTTGAGCTGAAGCAATTTTGCAAGGAAGAGAAAGAGGCTTACAGTAGTTTGAAACAAACATTCCCTTGGTAATCATGCTCATCCTCTTGCAGCAGTAGCACGTCATGTCCCGTAGAGGGTGTGTGAGTTTAAAATACCAAACCAGCTTGCTTATGTTCTCACTCCTATGGAAAAGTCCTGGAAAGGAACTTAAGCTGGACAAGCATTTCTGCATTTTTAACAATAAACATTTCTTTTGACTTGAAATGGCCTCTTTGACTGGTGCTTTAGTGTTTTCATTGGTTTTCACTATTGGTTATTATCTTGCTCAGCTTTTTTTCCTCAGGTATTTTTTATATTCCAGACAACCTTATGTTTATTCTATGTCTTAATTAGAAATACTTTATTTTAATCTTGTGAAAGACATAAAGGATAACAAGAAAGATAATACTCTGCAGGTGTATCAGCAGCAAAAGGAAAATATGGACAATAGCTTTCCAAACTTATTTTTTTTACGGTCACAGGCAGAACCCCCATAGGACTTGCAGAGGTGAGGCACTGCACCTCATCATCTCTCAGAAGTAGGTCAGAGGGTCATCTCTGGTTTTGCCAGTCTGAAAACCAACAAGGCTGGGACCTTGGTTCTCATAAGGAAGACTCTGGAACACCTTTAAGTGGACACATTCATCATCGGAAACTAGGACCTAGGAAGCAAAACAGGGGGAGGTGAGAATCATGGGCTCAAGGCAGGTTCAAACAAAAGGCTGTTCTTTACATTCTTGAAAAAACAACTTTTCTCTTTCTTTTCAAAAAAATTCACCTTTTCCCCCCACTCCCAAAAATCATCACATAAGGACTTGGTAGGAAGCTGTAAAATTTCATTCTTACAGAGCCAAGCACAACAGGCACTGAAGTCTCCCTCGGAGGTACGTGGAAACTTTAATGCCTTAGGCTCCAAGAGGTTTTTGCATGCTTTCTAGTGGCTGCAGTGTGGCACTGTGCTTGGTCTGGGTTGCATCTCAGCTGTAAGCCTCCTGGTAAAATATCTGTGATGTGGAAGATTCAGAAATTTAACAGACTGAACCTTGTGGCAGAGCTTCTTCCAGTTAATGCTAAAAAGAGTAACTGTTTTCCGTCGCTGGTAAAATTGGGAAAGAAGACACAAATCATCCATTTTCAGTGTTACAAATGGATTTCTTCTGTGGTGATCTATTTTCCTTTAAATGGTTTGTTCTGTTTCCCCCTTCCAAAATACATGGTGTATTCCCAAGATGTAGCCCTGCCCTTGATCCCTCCCCTGTGAGCTTTTCATTGGTTCAAGCCTTGGNCAATCTTCATTTCTGAGTAGTTTGGTCACAAGGCTTAGCAGGGACAGCAGACAAGTATTTTACATTGCCTAGGTCAGCAATAAGATGACGCTAAGTGTAGAAATCTTCTGGCTGTACCTGTAAATTGTTACTCTTCATTACTCAGTGCTTTGTCCACAAAGTGAAAGCACATCTCACAGGAGCAAGGGAAGGATAAACATCATTCATGTGGGTGAGACTCTGACTAACCACATAATAGGTGGTCTGTCAGTACCATCCCCTGGTGCCCACAGAGCACAAATAACAAACTTACTTTAAGGAAGCACCTGAGAAATAAGAAGGTTTGGCAGCATCTGTCCTTCCTGAGATCAATTAAATATGAGAAGTATGGAGCTAATGCTCACAGTGCCTCTCTGCAGAATTACTCTCCCCCAAACATTACAGGCCAATTTCTCTAATAAAAGAATTCTTCCAATTCCCATGTCAAGGGAGCATATCCTGCCAGGCACATGTCCACATGCACGTGGGGTTTCAGACATAGCAGTCACAGGCCATGCCTGTTCTTTTCCACAAGGCCAGCTTGCTGCTCAGCAGCGCTTGCTGGCCTTCAGATGAAAAATACACCCAGCCATTTCTTCTGTGCTACTTCACAGAAAGCTGCTCACATCCATCAGTCAGGGCTTCCACTAGAGGCTGAATGGTGCCATCAAAGGGCTCCAAATTAAGCATTATGCATTCTTCCTCTGCAGTGGAGAGGGGGTTTTGGAAATACAGAAAGAACCAGCAGGCAGGCTGTACCTCTGCAGCACCTGACACAGAACCAAAACATCAACACACCTGCTTGCATGCAAAATTAGGCAGCAGAGATGCTTGCACTGCATTACAAAATTGACTCTATCTCTCCATCAGTTCCTCAAGCTGACTTCAATTTCATCCTAACGAACACAACTGAAGGACACGGACACTGCTTTGCCTTGAAAGGAAACAGGAGACCAGTTATGACTTGTTTAAATCATTTGAGTTGGGAAGGCAATCTGTAGTCCTTGAGGGGGATGATCCCAATAAGCTTACCAGTCACATCTGAATAAGCACAGGGTATGTTTTATAATATTTATATTCCTGCTTACAGTAGTGCCAAACAGGAATTTTGTAAGCATTTGGAGGTAGTCCCCGCTTCTATTACTCACATCAGACAGTTTCTTATGATGTTTGCTTCTCTTTCTAGCTGCCAGCCACTCTGCAAGTCACCTGTATCATTTAATTCCAAAACACTCCCCCCTACAATATATACAAACCTTAATAAAGTACATTGTCCCAGCAACCACTTGAGTCTTATATTTTATGGCTGTGAAGACAACACAGTTCATGTTTGCCTGGCTTTCAAACTGTGCCTTCACCTGTAAAAAGAAAGGGAAAAATGACTGGCAGGTTGATATTTAGGGATTTCTTTCACATACCCCACTCCAATTTTCATCCTTTCAAACATACTCCCTTAATGAAAGTCTGCAGAGTGGCTGAGGGCGCCCTCAAACCCCTCGTCCAAATCATCAGTAAAGCTATTAAACAGGACTGGTGCCAACACTGAGCCCTGGGTGCACCACCTCTGCCCAGCCGGATGTAACTCCATTCTCCACGTCTCCCTGGGGCCGGCCATCAAGCCAGTTTTTCACTCAGTGAGCAGTGCACCTGTCCAGGCTTCTTCAGGATAATGCTGCAGGAATTGGTGTCAGAGGTTTTACTAAGGTCCAGGGAGACAACATCCACAGCCTTTCCCTCATCCACTGGGTAGGTCACCCTGTCATGGAAAGAGATCAGGTTGATCAAGCAGAACCTGCCTTGCATGAAGCCATCATGGCTGGGCTTGAATCCCTGGTTGCCCTGCACATGCTGTGTGATGGCACTGAGGATGAGCTGTTCCATGACCTTCCCCAGCCCTGAGGTCAGCCTGACAGGTCTGTAGTTCCTTGGATCCTCCTTCCTGAAATTCTTGTAGATGTTCTTTTAGAGGGGCATCACATTAGCCAAACTCCAGTTGTGTGAGACCTTCGGTTCACCAGGACCTCTGGTAAATCATGGACAGTGGCTTTGAGAGCTCTTCCATGAGCTCCCTCAGTACCCTCAGGTGATCTCCATCCAGCCCCATGGATTTATGCATGTTTAAGTGGAGAACCAGGTCACTAAATGTTTCCTGCTGGATTGTGGGAGCTTCATTCTGCTCTGTGTCTCTGTCTTCCAGCTCAGGGAGCTGGTACCCTGAGGACAACTGGTCTGACTGTTAATGACTGAGGCATTAAGTACGTCAGCCTTTTCTTTATTTTTTGTGGCAGTGATTTCCCCAACATGCAGCAAATGATGGAGATTCTCCTTAGCCCTCTTTTTGTTGCTGATGTATTAATCAAAAAGAATAATTTTTGTCATATCTTTTGGCAGTGGCCAGATTGAAGCTCTAATAGGGGTTTTACCTTTCTAACTTTCTGCATAACTTCACAACACCTTTGTAATCCTCCTGAGTTGCCTGCCCCATCTTCCAAAGCTCATAAACTCTGGTTTTGACCCTGAGTTCCAGCCAAAACTCTCTGTTCAGCCAGTCCAGTCTTCTTGCCCACTGTCTTATCTTTTGGCACATGGGGACACCCTGCTCTGGCACCTTTAGGATTTCCTTCTTGAAGAATGCCCAGCCTTCCTGGATCTCTTTGCCCTTCAGAACTGCCTCCCAAGGGATTCTCTCAACCAGTCTCCCAAACAGGCCAAAGTCTGCCCTCCAGAAGTCCAAGGCAGTGGTTTTGCTGTTGCCCTTCCTTACTTCTCCAAGAATTAGAAACTCTCTCATTTCATGATCACTGTGGAACCACCACCCAGAAAGCAGAAACAATCTTTCCTAGGCTGGGTGACGCGGTGCCCCTCTGCAGATGACACCCACGCTGATGACCGGATGCATTACTGAGTTTGGGTGGAGGAGCAGTGTCAGTGTCAGTGTCAGTGTCAGCCTGCTCAGGCTGCCCTGGGCAGGGCCAGCAGCACCTCAGCGCTTCTCACCACCCACCTGTTTGAAAGGAACGCACAGAATCAATTTGCTTTCGCAGCACATGCACCTACAGCTGGCTGCCACTCCCGTGACATTCCTTCCTAGCAGGAAGGCCACGGAAAGCACCCAAGGAACATCCAGATCATTTCCAGAGAGCCAGAAATTTTCATCCTATTCAGCTTCCTCATGATCTCTTACTCGGCTCTTCTGCTGAGCAGCTTCCACAGGGTTTCTATCCCCAGGAACAACTATACTTTCAACTGAGGAGCTGCTTATTCTGGCAAACCAGGGAAACTTTAATTTCCAACCCCATTCCAGCTGACTGGGGCAGGGGCCTCCTAGAATGCTCCTAAGTGCCAACTTTTGGTACATCATATTCCTCTCTCAGAACAAAACAAAACAAAGCCACTTCTCTCCAGTTTTGCTCTCTCTCCTCTGGCCACTGTGTTCCCCATTTGTTATTTACAGACTGAGCCTTCAATAAAATCAAGCAGGCAAACAGCTCATTAATCCTCAGGTGAAAAAACATAACATTCCTAAGCTCTTATCTAACAGCACCCTAAACCCAAAACATTCCTCAGTTTTGGGCAACAGCTGTAAAACAAGGAGACTGAATAAATAACATTCCCCAGCTCACTAATGATAGCCAGAGACAAGGCACAGGTGTAAGTAAATATGTAATCCCAAGAGTAGACAGACCTTGAGCATCACAAGCTCTGCAGATGCTCTTCACAACTTCACTGGAATCACAGGAATTGCTTCTCTGCTCAGAACAGCATAAAATCCCACAAAATTGCTTCATGAAAGGGTGACACTTATGCTAGAAGCATAGCAGGATTTCCCCAACATAAGGTTTCCATAAGAATATTTTCCTTAGAGAACTATACCAAAGCCTCTGCAAGGGGGGAAAGGACCAGGAAGAGTTCTCTCTCCCGCTCTCAGCATAGGGCAGAAATTTCACCTTGCAGAAAATAAAGAGCAAAGAACAATCTGTTTTCATTTTCCTGAAGCTACTGAGAACAAAAGAACAGTAAAATTAGGATCAGTCCTTTTCTGGAATCAAACAGAAACTCTGTACCATCCACATTTCAGATTCCATATTTGCCCTGTACTGTTGGACCATTAGCACTGCCTGAAACCAGCATTCACATTTTTTAGTGCCTGTTTGCTCACAGACACCCAAGTGCTGTGGTTTCACCTCCAATACACACTGCAAGACTTCTGATCACCCATCAGTAACACAGCCCAGCACTGAAAACGAAGCTCAGTATCTGGCATGGGTGCTTGAGGTATTTCACAGACTCATTAATTAAATTTCACAGCCCTCAGCTGTCCCCATCTTAAACATGAGGAAACAAGAATGGCAAATACACAAAGGTGCTACAAGTCCCTCCCTAGGGTCTCCCCTCCATAGGTAAAAGGGAATTTCTGATCTCTGCAAGTGCTGCTCCTCAAACATTCCTGCCAGCATAGACGGAACAGTGATACTGCTCCCAAATAATTCAGTCAGTGCCCCTGAAACAATTATAGATCATCTATTTCTCCTTCTGTTCTGCAGTAAATCATCTCTCCTCTGACTAACCCGTTACCCCAAACTCTAGCCCTCCCCCATGTACGTGTGACCCCAGCTGTGATGACCAATAAAGCCCTAGAAGGGAAGAAAGCTCAGAGGAGCTGAGGAGGGTGATGTGCCACCCATGAAACTCAGGGAACAGTGCAGGGTGTGACTGACCACAGCTTTTGCAAATGAGCTGATTTTATCTCAACACAAAGGTTGACCACAGGGTATTTTTGGTAAATAGCTCTGTCTGTCAAGGGGATCTCGTGGTGGTGGAATGCCCTGAGTTCATAAAAAGAAAGCGAATACACCCCTGAGTTAGCCAGACCAGCATGGGGGGAGTGAACACATGGCTCTGCCCAACCCTGAGTATAAAAACTAAACAGTGGACAAAAGAATTTTGAAGAAAACAGCTGGCTAGAGCTGACTTAAACCCACATCCCCTTTCCCAGTGGCAGAGGCTGGCCAGTGTTGTGACACAGAACGTAGACCAGAGGTGCAGAACACGCTGGTGTCTTCAGGGACCTGGGATTGCAGTCGCTACATTTTGCTAAGAATAATTTAGACCTGTATCAAGTTACCAGTATATTTGTATCGCTCTACTAAACCAGAAGCCTCGTGTAACACGGAATCTCTTCAAATCAGTAAACTGGATGTTAAACGTTATCCCTTCCACCTGTGGGCTATGGAAAAGAACCCTATCAGAGTACTGGGCCGCCTGGTCTCAGCCTGCAAGATCGCAGGAGACATGGAAGGATGCCGGTGCAAACTCTGTCCTCGGTGGCACAGCAAAGGAGAGAGCTGGGAGCCCTGCACACCAGGTATAGGGAGTGTGCAGTGGTATTGGCCAATGCATTCAGCCCCACTACTTCCTGTTTTTGTTTCCTCAAAGAGCGCCTGAGTGCAATTGCCAAAGGGAGAAGGGCTCATCTTTCAGAGCCAGACGGGTGAAAAGGATTGGGTGGGTGGGAACATAAGATGGGAGTTTTCCCATGCCATGTTGTTCCCCTTTCATTCCTCAGGATGCACTTCATACTTGCTTTAAAAAGAGCTGCTGCACTGCAGGGCATTAGAGGATCTGCAGAGGTGCTGCTCACACAGCTGCTCCAGGGCAGGACCACTGCCTGTAACCTGGCAGCTGGGCTCACTCGCTGGCCTGCCTTGTGCCAAGCTCACCTCGCCCCACCAGCAGCCCCTGCATCGCAGCCGTGGCTCTAGAAAACACTGAATGCCAGCAGGCAACACACAATTTAAAAACAGCTTTGTCCTGCATATAGAATTCTTTGCTGCATACTTGCATGGGGTTTGTCCTATGCAGTCCCTCACTGAGGAATGAATTCTACCAGGTACAGGCTTTTCCCTTCCAATATGCCACCTCTCATTTCAAACAGGTGACCTCAGTGCTGGCATAGCAGAGCTGGGCTTTGAACTTCACATGGACATTAACGGAAGGTAGCCAGTACCATGCCTGGCCATGGACAGAGGAGACAGAGAAGCGGTTTATCTCAGTCTTAGCAGGGCACTGCCTACACAGAATGCTGAGAAAATACTGTCAGTCAAGGGGATTCCCACTTTCAGCACGAGCTTCTTCAGTTTAAAGCCGGGCTCAGTCTCCCAGGCTTTACACAAGCTTCAGGAATGACCTCTTTGCACACAAGTAACTTAATCTACAGACAGGGTGCAACTCACCTGGTTAGCAATCTGCTGAACTTCTGGAGTAGCAGCCTTGGTGTCAGATAAGCCCCCAGGCATCATAGTGGCAGGTGAGTTCTCTGAAGTGACGGGTGGCTCTGAAGAGGGAAGTTGAGCGCGGTCTGAGCGGAGTCCCCAGGCATCTCACATATATACACACACACACGTGTGTCATGGAATCATGTGACCTGCAACACATGGAGCCTACCATTACTGAACTGGAGAAGGAGACAAACAGGGAAAAGAGGGGGGAAAGCAATGTAAAGCACTGGCAATATTAATAATAAATGTAAAAAACACCTGAAATAGTGTTTATGGTCTTCACATCAAAAAGAAAAGCAAACATCAGCCTCCAGTCACCCCCCATCTTAAAGAGAGTTGGTTTGGGCTGCAACTGGAACCTCTTGCCTCTCCACCCATGTGTGAATTACCAGGTGGAGCTCTTGGGAAACAGATCAAAGACACACCCAGTATTTCTCAACACCTTTCCTGATCAGAGGAAAGGATGCAGTTCTTTCCTTAGCATAGGTCCCGTTCAACTTGAAATTGTATTGTCTCAGCATCCTTCTAAGTGGGGAAATGGGAGTAGATGGCATCTTACATTCAGTGACTTGACTTCCCTCTGCCTGACCAGAAAGGTGCCAAGGTACACACCAACACCAGAAGTAGAAAAAAATTCAATCCCAGATTCAGGTAAGTACTGCAAATAAGGTATTTCTGCTTCTTTCCCATCAAACTGAGAGCTGCATTCAGGCAATCATAATAGCAACTGAATATGCAATAAAATCTACTTTTTAACTCTAGTGCCAATTTCCTGGAAGACAAAGTACAATCCCCCTCACAAGAGGAGCACACAAAAGCTGTCCTAAGGTACGCTGCTGAAACACGTAACATGAGAATATAGTCAGAAGTACTCATTCTGCAGTTACAGTCACGTGGCACAGTCACATTCATGAATGTGAATATACAAAGCTCAAAACCTACTGGGGGAAGGCTGACAACTGCTAGCAGCCCTCCCTGGTAAGGGAGAACTAACACTTCAAGACCACAGAAAAAGTTCCTCCCTGTTGGTGTTCCTGCCATTCCCCTCTCCAGCAAATACAAGGAATGTTGTGCCAGAGCGAGGACCAGAGAAGCAGCAACAGACCAGACACTTTGTAGTCTCCAGAGGTGGGGTACATGGGAGCAGGTGAAATGAGAATATGTGCTGCACACAGGCAACGGGCATTTCTGCTGGGATCAGCATTAGGGAATTTGCTAGAAACAGGTGGGTTTATGGCCACAGCAACAAACTTATCTGTGTCCTACCCATACTACTGACCCTCCTCCTCACAGATAACAAGTGATGCAACAGACTGTAAAAAAGTACTTCAGGTGTGACTTCAAGGCCTGGTTTTGGTACAAAGCCCCTGAGATTGAGAAATTGGAGCTCTAGGGGCCCTACACTCAACAGTATTGATGAGTATTACAGCATGTTACTGAAAAAGATACTGCAGAATTTTGAGCAGCAATGCTATGGAAGTGGACAAAAAGCTTTTGAGGAAAAACAGTTGTCCTGAGACAACATTTTTGTGAACAAAGAGAAAAATCATTCCAGTTCTCAGGAATAAAGGGAGTGGCAGCTGTTAAAACTTGAATTCTGCCACTTTTACCAACTTCTCCTCTCTAGATGAGGAATTCCTCAGAGCCCTCTTCATGAAGCTGATGACAACTCAAACCTTCTCTTGCACAAGACCTTGCTGATTCACTCAAATGCTGATCATGTTCCACCACTTGTGCCTTATTCACACTCCAGGACAGATAAGGAACTGGAAGAGCTAGCTCACCTTACCAAGGCCAGAAGTCAGAGAATGCGTCCAACAACCACACAGCACCAGTGCTAAAACAGGGTATTTTATAAACCCATCCACTCACCAAGATATAGATCCCACTAACTTACTTGGGAAGGGATGTTAAGATCCCCAGGGCAGCAATATGCTCCTGGAGAACTCTTGATTCTGTCTAGCAACAAGTACACTGAGCACAAAGTCTAGGAGTTCATTTATAATCTTGGAAAGGCTCTAGGTGAGAAAATAAAGAGGTTAATGTGTGGAAATCATTCACCAGACTCCATATTTCTGGGTTTGCTGGGTTTCGACTTTAAAGCATAACAACTTTTTTTCCCCAAAATGCACAGTTGTGCAGAAGGGAAGAAAAATCAACAATAATTGTCAGCAGGTTGATGCTGAAGTTTACAGAGGCAAATCAGACTGATTCCTTTCCACAGCAGTGCTAATGATTGTCCCAAAATCCAGTGATATTTCTAAGACTGGGATGCAGTGCTCATCCTGCACAAGTATTTCATCAAACCACTTTGAACTGCTGACGTTTCACAAACACGTGATCAAAGATGATCAGTGGCAATTGATCAACCTTATTTTGGGCTACCCCCACCTCCACCCCCGATCTACCCTAAGCTTTGGATGTGATGAACCAGGAGTTGGAACACTGCCATGAAAAGAACAGCCGCCCCCACCCCATCTCTTGCACAACGCTGATAAGCAGGTGTGTCCCCCCACAGTGTTTGAGACGCAGCTGGTATCGCGTACCAGGCCAGCCTACGCTCTCCCCTGGCACAGATGGCAGCTTCCCCTCACCTCACTGCGCGGCTGTTGTCTTGGAGAATCTCTGCTGGCACACCACCACTGGCACTCTGTACAGCTTTGAAGCTCAGTAACGTGCTGCACCATGTACTACGCCAACGCAGACGGAACAGATCTCTACAGCTTGCAGGCCACTACCCCCTGGTGCTGTTTAAGCAATTTTAAGAGGTACAAGCTCTAGCTGATAAAAACAGCAGCACAGTAACAAAACAAAGCAAACAAAATAAAATATTAAAAATTTTAAAAAATAAATTGAAAAAAAAATAACACCCACCAAAATCCAAACCCCAGGGTTATATATTTGCAAGTCATTTTTAAACCAGGAATGAAGTCAGCTCTCTAGAAATGATTGTGAAAGCCGAGTCAGTAAGGTCAGTCTTCTGGTTTCACAGTGAGAAGACACGTAATTGTGACTGGACACGGACACATGGTCTGAATGTCTGCAAGAGCTTCTAGAGGAAAGCAGCCCTCCATGTACCAGCTGAAGATTTGGTTTTAACATCACAGGAACAACAGCCTTGATTTTCAATGTGCTGGTCTGCAAAAAGGGTTTCCTCTCCTGCTACACACCCTGATTTCGAAAGATTTCTGACATCATACCTGCACAAGGATCAAGAGAAACCTGACCTTCAGCAGCACAAAGTTACCATAGCCCAGCCTATGCTGAGCCTCTTCCTCTCAGTCTGCTTCAAGACAACTGAATTCTACTGTTAAAAAAGTTCTATAAATAAATTACCTGTTTCATCAGTCTTTCATGCCTACAGGCTGCAGAAGGCAACAGCACTGAGTGCCAGAAAAACAATACTTCTTTCTATTCCACAGATAGAAAGATGCACAAGCTTGAGAGGACTTTCCAAGCAAGCAGGATCTGCCCACCTCTATTCACCACTTGCAAGCCCCAGCAGAGGAGGCAAGACACCCACAGGACTCTGGACAGGGCCATCAGTTGTGCTCAGGTGCCTTTACTTGCAGAAAGAGAAGGTAAAACCAGGGAAAGGAAGAAATCCTGCTATTTTTAGGGTCCACTATTTGACCCCCACATGACAGCAAACAGTAACTTTGTAACTAGCTAGGTGGTAACGTTGAAGCAAGGTTCAATCCCTAAGCAGGATCCTGGAATCCTCAGGGGTCCCTGGACACACAGCTCACACCACTGCCGTTTGCCCACATCACAGAACACCCCACTCCACGAGCAGCTCTGAGGCACTCAGGAAATAGCAAAGCCACGTTCTCCTGCCCTGAGCCCAGAAGTGTGGCGTGCAATTCCATTTACTCACCTTCGTGTTCCATCGAGTCCAACAGCAACATTCAAACGGCCTCTGAGCCACCTCATCTGCCACGGACTGCTGTAAGAGGCAGCCCTCTGTGCTCAGAGCAAACTAAATACAGCAATTCAGCTTCTCAGTGCAACCCTCTGTATGCCAGCTGCAAACACCCAAGGAAGGGATGTTGGGGATTTAGGAGCCTTCTCATGGTATCAGTTTCTCATACTCATGTTTGTATAGGACTACTTGCTTGGCCTTATATTCAAAATGAAAATAATTCTATGTTGGGCTTATTTTGGGGGGTTGTGGGTTTTGGGGTTTTTTAACATAGTTTCCTCATAACAAATGCAAAAAAAAAAAAAAAATCTGTGTATCACATCCATTGCACAGGTCATTTACCACAGCATCTGCTTAAGTGAAGAAGCTTTCCACAACAGCTGAGCAAACATCTGGATGGATAAAGGAAGACAGTGATTAATTCTCATTAGTCTCTAGTTTATACAGAAATAAAAGATTAAATTTCAAGACTATTGATCCAATTCTATACACACTCATAGAGGTTTCTATCATACAAAATAAGAGAATTTGTCCTTGCAGCTGATCCAAGCCCTGGAGAGAAGAAATATTTTAGACACCTATACTAGAGGTCAATAATAAAGTACCAGCTTTGAAATCAAAATCGACTGTTTCAGCATCTGATTAATTGACCATCGTCTCCTGTTGAAATTACATTAGTGCAAATTCAGCCCAGAGTTCTGAGCAGTATTTGATTTACACTTTGATGATAAACAATTATTAGAATTTAACAGTTGAAGAACAAATACATTTTCTGCTTTCAGAGTTGCAGAAAAACAATGAGAAATCTTCAAGAATGAGCGCTCCAACTCAAGTAAAATTCTGCATAGAGCAGTTGCAGTACCTTGAGAAAAAAAAAAGAAAAAAATGAAGTTTGAATATTAGGATTTACATCCTCAAAGACATAAAATATATTTCTGCCTCATTCTCAAAAAAGGTGAAACTAAGTGGCCCTGGTGCCTAAAAATAAAAGGCCCCCAAGCAGTTTGAGTCTGTACTGCACAAACAACTATAAAACAGATGCTGCTGCACAGATGTTTGCCAGCTTTCAGTAACACAGGTACATTCCTCCATTTATTTCCCACTCCCTATATATGCAAAGCTTTAGGGATGTGAGAGTATATCCAGTAATTTCATTGCTGTCGCAGAATTCCAAAGTGTTTGCAAGACTGGGCCTGTATTTTTAGGGTTCTGTTTAAGCTCAGTGGTTCTTAAAAGTCGTATCACTGAGTAATAAAACCAGCTGGCAACCACACAGACCTTGTCACTTGACTGTCAGCCAATCTGAGATACATACAAAATAAAAAGTAAAAAGTAAAATATACAGGTGTCATTGCAGCAATTCAGCTTTCCTCCTACTTACCTGCCTTTAAATGCTGTGCTACTGCAGGGGTGCTGCATTAAAGCTTTCTAAACACAACACCATGGCCAGGATCAACAGGATCAGGTATGCACAGCAGTTGCCTTAGCTCAAACACAATTCACCTTTACAACTAATCTTAAAGGTTCAGAGGGAGGGACAAAAAAGGGTCCCTGGACAGTCTCATTCCCAAATGAGACACATCTTCAGCTCCAACCCAAAGTGGTTTTAATCGACACCACATTCCCTATATACAGGAAAATTCCAGAACGTGGTAACACAGACCAAAGGAGAGTAAGTGACAGATGCTGCCTGTCAGCATTGCAGGAGCAGTGGCAAACCTGTATCCACACACAACCTGGGGCCAACTGCTGCTTGTGTTGAGCAGTTCAGAACAAGGCTGGTAACTTTCAGAGATGCTGAACTTACTACACTTGCTGATCAGTCTGCAATTTTTATTTCCTTTCAGACTGTAGTAGATTATTTCCAAAAAAAAGACCACGTTCACTGATATTTTAGCAGGCACCAGTTCAGGGAGAGCCTTGTCCTCCCTGCTCAGGATGGGTTTCACTGTTTCTTCCCCTCTGGGATCACTGAAGCTGTGGAAGGTTCAAGAAAGATGCCAGTTTTGCATTCCATTTGAAAATTGTTTTAATACTATAAAACTCATTTGTTCACATATTTTGTACAAAAGATGAGTTGTTTTCTCTTAATTACAGGAGAATCATTTCAAGCTTGAGAATTCAGCTAAGTAGGTCCAAAACAAAACAAGACTGGGTTCTACTGGTTCTGGAGGGTCCCAAGTCAGCTCACCCAAGGTCTCTTTCCACTTTGGCTCTCACAGTTATGGACCACCTTGATGGAAAATACCCCACATCATCATTGACTCTTCGGAGGCTTGTAGTGAATTCGGCACCGCTCATTAAATACCTGAGACACCAAAATAGAGAGCAAAAGTGAATCAGCCCCATCCAGGAAATGAGCAGAACTTCACAGACAGTTCAGGCAACTACCTCTACCATCTCAAGCTGCCCAGCTCTGAGGTACCAATACAAGACATCCATCTCCATTCACCTTCTCTCCTGGCTTTAGTAAATCCAGAGTTTGCAGCCTGATGCTGGGAGACTGCACAGGACCAAGTGTTCTCCCTCAGATAATGCAGACTCTTAATCCTGGCAGCCTGTTATCATCAAAAATGCTGATGCCTTTTTGCTTTAAAAAGGGAGGGAAATAATCAGTGGAAGGTTCCTGAATGGTTGTGTTCTGTTAGGTTCACTCTGGCATTCAAATTTGGGCGCTGTATTCCTGTCCTTCCTGAGCAGGCACATTTTACATTGTCATGACAGCCAAGAGAAGGGCAAGGGCTCCTGGAAGCCACGTGCACACTTCAGTGATCTGCCTGCCTGTGCCAATGCTGCCAGCACTCCCTGCAAAGGGCACACCACTCCTGCCTCACTCACCTCTGGCACCTTCTCTGGGTGAAATTTAGCCTACAGAACTGGATACTGAAGATCGTGTATACTTAGCTTGAACTGCTGCTGGCCCGCCCTAAGGAGGGCCAATAAATGTGACTATTTAAAATAAGGCAGTCTGAATCCAAAGCAAAACACGCAGGCTCCCACCAAGGTTGCAGGTGCTCTTCACAAGCTATTTATTAATCAGTTTTTATCCAAACTCCTACGGCACAAGTCCTGAAAGTGACACAAGCACCACCCAACGCCAAGCTGAAGCTCTGGCAGGTGTTGGTTGTCCCACCAGCATTCCCAAAAGAGCGTATTTTGCCAAGCTGTCCAGGGATTTGGCAGACCCAAGTGCCTGTGATCATCAGGATATGAAGTTTCGTGAACTCTCCCATTGGCTTTATGTGCAAAGTGAGTGGACTTGTAATTTTGAGGAAGTTATCCAACACTTTATATAAATATACTATTTCAGGCTCTATCTTCCTAGAATCTTCTACAGCTGATCTTCTTATTCACAGTTCAGAAACTATGGCAACTTCAGCAAAAGTGAAGCTTGGAGCATGGATTAGTTACAGCATTGGTTCTCAACAATTTTGGAGTAATTTTCAACTTCCTTTCAAATTTAATTTATTTGAAGAAACAGACATGTATTACAAACTGCTTCATACTGCAGAAAACAAAAGCTGTGATATAGTTTCTTTCACACACAGAAATGTGCAGCCATTATGTTACCACATGGAATAGATGCCTCAGGAAGAGCTCAGACAAGGTAAAGGTTTGAGATCAGTGATGGGAGGAAACTGTAGAAATTAAGAGCAACGGGGGTTTCCAATTCAGAAACATTTTAATACTAAACAAATTGCACCGGTTTTTGTCTGTTGTCTGTTAATGACATTTTAATGGCGTAGATGTCTAAAAGGGTGCTGGAAATACTCTCTAAAGCACTGCAAGGGTCTCTAGCATCAAACAACACACCAGCCTGCTTGCTATCGTGCAAACTTCTAAAGTGTCTTTAACAGTAACCCTGCAACCTATGGAAGGAAGATCAACACTAGAGTCTTACTAACACTGCCCCTTACTTTTAGGATCATTGAATCACAGATCTCAGTGTATTACTCAGGCCACTTAACTCCACTGGTCTACCTTTGAAGTGCTATTCTCATTTTTCAGATATTTTTCAGGAAAAGCAGTGGCTGAGAAATCTTAACATTCATGTCATTATGCAGAAGTTTGATTTTGCTGGCTTTTACATATTTGTATAAACCACTCCAACAATAAACTCCAGTGCAGAGATGCTAGATAGAGACTAATGCAAGTGTCTTGTTTGAAAGTCAATTCCTTGTTTGGTAGAATCCAAATTCCACTCCGTGCATTTCTATAAAGTAGCATCCTTCTGTATGCCACTATTGTTACAGCCAGCCAGTGTTTAAAAAACTGTTTCCTAATCAGATTTTTCCAAGTTTTCAGTTGTTTAGGGTTAATGGAAATACATAAGTGTACTTCCTAACCAGAAGTCTACAAGAGTAAAACACCAGCCTGCACACCAATAATCACTTCCATGTAACAAATTGCATTCGGTCTGCAACCATGACTGGTTCTAATTCCATCAGTGGCATTTTTACAGGCAGCTAAATGAGCCATTTATGTGCATATTCAGAGCACAGTATAGCAGAGCTGGAGATAAAGCCCAGAAATATTTATCTCTTCAAGCCCCACTCTGAACCCTGGCTGAGGAATACACTAGGCAGGCTAAAGTACCCCTGTACCATGCCTACCTCACTGTTTATAAACTCTCCATCTTCAGGAAAAATTAGACAGTTCTGTCACCAGTAAAAGCCTAATGCAGCTACAAGAAACCTCTGGGATCATTACTAAATCTGGTGCTTCAGAATGAAGATGAGGGTGGGGGCTGTTCCCCTATAGCAGGGTCGCCATAAAATATTTGCCCCTAGTGACCTGCAGCATGTTGTTAAAGCTGAGGCATTGCTTAGTCAGATCTGAGCAGGTTTAAAATTAAACTGAAGTGCATGCTTAGCTTTTTGGGACAGTACAGAGGTGTAGTGATGGCAAAGCATATGTGGAAAGCTGTGTGAATCCTCATTTCATGAGCCTGCACTGAGGTTACCAAAAAACACTCAAGACTTAAAGCTGTACTGGTTTTATACTGCTGCAATCTAGGGGACTAAAATCATGAAGCCGAGATTAAAAAGGAAAGTGCAGCTAGTACTAGCTATTTGCAAAAATTCTTTTTGCATTTAGAGAGGGAAAGAGGTTCCCTCTGCAGTGTTGAAAGCTCTGAAAAAGCTACACCAAACCAGAAAAGGATGCCAGATGTGAAATGCTGCAGGGACATAATACAGCCATCTCAGAATTTAAGCTCAGCGTTAAAATCACCAGATAGACTTTGGGGCCATCAATCCAGAGGATGATCTGCACCCTCTGCTGACACAGGAGAGCAACGGCAGGGCTGCGCTTTGCACCAGGGAGTGTCAGTTCAGGCCTGAAGAAACTCCATCATGAAAGGTTCGACTTCTACAGCCGTACCCTCCCCAGGGCTCTGCTCAGAGCTGCGATCAGCACCAGATACAGGCAAATGTGAAAGACCCATCTCTCTGATGCCCAGCAAAGCTTTTCAGAGAAGTCGCCACAGAAATGCCTACAAAGTGCTCAGCCACTGGGCAAGGGGGAGAAAGGGACACAGGGAATAATCCACAGTCCTTCCTCCCCGCTAAATCAGATGCTTTTCTTCCCTTGGCAATGCACCCGAAAAGCTTTGATCTCTGCATCCAGAACTGGGAAAATTACTGACTTGAAGCATTTCCCCCAGCACTGCCCTCATCTATTTCTAGTTAACCTGCTTCATAAGGCACCAGTCTCACACCTCCAGTGCAGGACTGTCTGTTGGGACAGAACATCATCACTATTAAATGACTGAGTACCTTCCAGCTTCTGTCGTTTACCACTTCTTCAACATTGAGCTCCGACTGCATCAATTTCAACTGCAGAAAGTAACAGACAAAGAGGTTATTGTCAAACAGGTCTCCCTGCAGCCTTCAGTATTCACTACCAAGGCAGCTTTCCAGCTCCCAACCCCAGCACCAGGTGCACACCTCCTCTGATGGTGCAAACCAAAGGGCACGATGTGTAATCACCCTGGGGTTAGCTCTGCAGCCTTGAGCTGCCACTCTTGTATTATTAGAGTCATATATAGAGCTGGAAGCAAAGCTAGGAATCCAGCTAGCATTCTGGATTCAAAATTAGGTTATGAACAGAGCCTCTCTGCTTTATTTGCCATCTACTCAGTGCACTAACCAAAAGGGGTCTGCAGTCTGATCACATGGGTTCATGCTGTCTGAACCAGTTAATATTTTATGCCATCACTGCAGGGTAAATCAGCTCTACACAGATGCAAAACCTCTGGCAAGAACTACCACAATACACAGTTCTTGAGCACTCACTTGACCCCTGAGGAGGGTAAGAATCTCTTGGTTTCACACCTATTAGAAACCCCGAGGGGCAGGTGTGACAGTTGTGTTCAGGTAATTTGGTCCTGAAGCAGTAGTATGAGATATAAGAACCATCTGCCATTTTTGCCCAAATTTAGGATGTTTTCTTGTTGGAGTCTTTAACATAACAGACTAAGAGTCATAGTTTATCCATTTTCAATACGTGGTTCCAATTAGAGGCCTGGTGAACAGGTGAAAGCCAAGACAGCAATCCCATGAAAAACCTTCCAAGTAAGATATCCAGGCACACAGAGTTGCTACAGTTGTTGGATGGACTTTCCCCAACTTAAGAGGACTTCAAACTGTTTGAAATAACAATCCAGAATCCACAGGGTGACTGCATGACCAGGATAAGTCTCTATAAAAGAAACACTCAGAGGATCTTTAGTAGTTCAAAGAAACTGCTACTCCGGGTTCTCCCATTCAATGCCCCAGAAGTAATTTTGCATAAAGTCCTCCAGTTTGTACAATAAGCAGGATGAGAGAAACACACATAACAAGGGAAAAGAGATCTGTATTGCAACCAAGTGAATAGATATTTGAAATTCTCAGTCTTAAAACTTGGATGTGTTCTGACAAGATAGCATTTCTGACTTGTAGAAAAAACACAACTCTCATGGAGAGCCAAAAAAAAAGCAAGGGGATGACACCTCATAAGATCCAAGTACAAATATGAGATGATCTCCTAAAAAATTTCTGAGATGTTTCTAAATCATGGATTGCTTTTAACATTTGAAGCCACCTCCAATCATTGAACACTATCCTTCTACTGTTTTCAGTGGGAGGTTTTGGGCTCAGTTAACTAAATGATTTAAAGAATTGGCTCGGCAAACAGATTTTGTAGAAAATACTAAGCTACCATTCTAGTTTTCCAAACTAAGATCCATCCTTGTTAGCAGTTCACTAAGTGAGGCTTTAAGAATAAAACCACTCACTGCCACATGGTTCTCTCAGTATCCTTTTCCTAACAAAGGGAGCCCTGGAACTGGGGTGAGAACTTCAGTGGGGTTCCTTTCTCCACTGCTGATACTCCATCTCAGTCACCTCTGGTAAAATACACTTTCCACCCAGAGGCCAGAAGGTTGAGAGGGCATTTGCACACTAGAATGCTGTAGGCAAACCCAGAAGTCTCTCTCACACCATCACAAGGTACTCCAAATATTAATCCGAGAAACACCAAACAGCAAAAAAGTCGTGTAAGTGGAATTCAAGGTTGCCTGGGAGCATCTTGTAGAGGACAGGAAAAGTTAAGCTGTGCCTCAGTGGTGTCAGTCAGTGAAGATTAGAATCCACCATGGGGAAGAAAGCATTTTTCTATGGCATTTCTGTAAAAGAATCTCAGAAAATGCTCCACTTGGAGGATTAAAGCAGCTCTCTGCCTTGAGACCTTGGGAAAATAGTTCTCACAAGACCCAACAAGAGCCAGCAAAAACACTGGGAAAGACTGCTTGACTCAGGATCTACTTTAGGTTCTCTCCATCACACTGCTCCTTCTGTTTGGGAAAGATACCCTCCTCTTCCTCCATAAGCAATCTCTAAAAAGCCCCACCACTCACCTTTGTCTGCTCTTTCCTGAGTTGCTTTAATAATGCTGCATCTTCAGGGGCCTTTTCCCTTTCTTCTTTGAGAGTTTTCACTACAGCAGAAGTCTGAGAGATGCAGTTTTTGATTATTCTTTCTCTACTGGTGTGAGCATCCATCAACTAAGTGGGAAGAGAAAGAAAGTCACAGTGACTCATCAGAAAATAAAAACCTCCAAGTTACAAGTTTAAAGAGACACTTTCTAAAGTCATGGTGTTGCTGTGCCTATAGAAATCCCTCTGAATTCATAATCCACATGTAGGAAACAACACTGCTTTGAGCAGCAGCTACTCCCAACTCAGGCTATTCTGTGGTTCTTGCTCTTACCAAGTTGATCAAAAGTCAAAGGTAAACATGAGAAGGAGTCGTGCAGAGCAGTAGGAAAAGAGAGCACCCTTTTTAAAAGATCCTCAAAGGATCAGTATTGCAGAAGAAAGAATTTCCCCGCAAGGTTTTAAACCGAAGCAGTTGTTACACACACGGGTGCGTGGAGATGCCGAGCGGGACAGTTAGGAATACACACAGCAGGATCTACCAAGGCAGTTTTCCTCAGACACTGAGGATGCTTTACTGGCCACTGCACACGAGAAAGCCGCAGGAAGGGAGCTGAAAGTGGAAGGTGTGTGCACTCACAGACTGGTACAGCTCTTTACATGTCTGGCCAGGATCAACTTTCCCCACAAAGGAAGCTGTTGGAATCGTAGTGTTTAATTCGTGCACAATTCTATCATCGATCGTCCTCATCACCCTGAGCAGCTCCTGTATTAGAAAACAGAGTAGAGAGAGATACTTGGTTATATATATCTATGAGATATCTACGAGAAAAGCCTACTACAAAAAATTTGCATAGTTAACCGTTTTAATAGACACTAAACAGGCTTCCTTACAAAGAGTAGCAACACACCAAAGGAACAATCCCACATGCAGAGGTATGTGCTGCAAACCACAGAGTTTCCCTGGCACAAAGGCCAGAGCAGGGGTGAGTAACCGATGGCCCCCGAAGCCCCCTGGCCCTGTGGGCGGCGTGGACCAGCTGAGGAGCCTCTGCCCAAGTCCCTGTCCCTGCTCCCAGATGGGAAACTGGGCACAACCTGCACCAAAACGGCAAACTTTAAATAAAACCCCCCACCATGCCGAGGGACGTGAAGCTGAGCTGGGGGAGGTTTAGGTTGGATCTTAGGAAAAAGTTTTTCACACAGAGAGTGGCAGAACACTGGAACTGGCTCCTCAGGGAAGTGGTCACAGCACCGAGCCTGACAGAGTGAAAGATGTGTCTGGACAAGGCTCTTGGGCAGCTGGTGTGACCCTTGGGGCGTCCTGTGCAGGGCCAGGAGCTGGACTCGATGATTTCTGAGGGTCCCTTGCTAAACAGGATATTCTGGGATTCTGTGTCCGAGAAACAGGCCGGTTCCCACCGCCCCTCCGGCCTGAGCCCTGCTCGCACCGCTGAAGACTCGGGTGGCCCTGCACGCTTCGTTAAACGCCGCGGAGGCGCCCACGGAGCTCCCGCCGCCCGCGGGGGCTCCCGCGCCGCGAGCGCTCCGTCCCGGGATCGG
>WEIT01041270.1:776-27772 GCA_013389985.1 Dryoscopus gambensis
AGGCAATACAAGTGTACCTCCTGCTGATTATTTACTAAGAGTACATATTAAAAAAAGATACTCTTTTAGGTTCTACAGAGGTAAAATTCCTCAGCTCATTGCCTTGTTGTTTTAGTTTGTTGGTTCACTGTTTTTCCCTTATGCTTTTTTTCAATCCACTGGTATTCATAATGCAGTAACTGAGAAGTGTACTATGATGAAAATTTACAACATTTTGCTAACTCTTTTTGCATGGCTACTCAAGCAAAAATAATTTGTGGTAGATATCAACAGTTGTCACTCCACCAAGATGAGAGTATCTGTGTCTTCCAATCTTAACAATAGATTTTCTTTAGTCCTGTTTATTACTATTTTTCCTTTTCTTTCACATCATTTATATTTGTTTAAGATTGAATTTTTAGTTTATTTCTGATGGAGCATAGTATTGAATTTTGAACATAATATTGAAATTCTGGTTTAGATCATCTTCTAAAATCTCATATATGACATAAACTGTTATATTTATTGTGACTATTCCCTCATTGTGCCGAAGTCACTAAGTGAGGGAAATTTCATGATCTCAAAAAATGGAGATTCCACTGTAAAATATTTCTGACACACTTCATCTCTAAGTATATGTAGATTTACCCTTGACTCAATAGTTTGTGATGCAGCCTCTTCTCTAGATCAAAAATCCTAGTAGATGTTTACATTTTTCCCACAAAAACACATATTATGCTTGGTTTTATGGTCAAGAATTTTATTAACCTTTTCTAAACCCAAGTCATAGTAGAAGGTAAGAATAAATTAATTATCTGTTATAAATACTGAATATTAGTCAAAGTTATGGCCCCATTTTCAATGCCTATTTCCTGTTTTCTGTATGATAAGTCCTGTAACTGTCCTGTACCATCCAGCTTGCTGAAGAGGTAAGAGGAGATGAACTCATTAGATCACTCTATATGATGAACATTCTAGCATAAGATCCTTTTCTCTATCTTAATATCATACTTATGTTTTATCAATAGCATCTTAATTTTTTTTCTAGATTATTCCCAGAGGAAATATTGTATTTCATAGGACTTAGTAGTGATTTCTATTCAACCCTGCCAAAAATACCCCCTTAATCAAGATCCCACCAACTGTGGGATTTGAGATGTTAATTATGCATCTAGAGCACATTTTATTCATATTGTGCTATGCCAGTTCTGTGTGTGTACAGGTGTTTTTAATCAAAGGTTTTGCAGGAAGAAATCAAATACTCAAAAAACATTACATTTGTGAGCTGAATTTACACTCTCATAAAAAGAAAATCAATTTTTTGACAGTTTTAACTGGCATTAAGCATATTACTCTCCTTTAATCCTAAAACAAAAGATTTTGAGTCAGTTTTTTGTATTATCATCTCCAGGCAAGGTGTCAAATTAACAAGTTTAGAATTACATGAGCTCACTGCTTTTTTAAATCGTGGTACAGTATTAGTACACTTCCATCAGCTGTATAGCTTGAATGAACTGAGAACTTCAGGAAAGCATATCAGAGGATTTGCCAGCATTACTCCTTACCTTTTGAACTCAAATTGCACTCCATAAAATGTTTAGTGCCTTTGAGGCTTTCAGCATAGTCTGTCTTTCCCACTGATATTGCAATAGGTCTCACAGAGGACCACAGATAGCTATCATTTTCTGCTGTACTGTGTTTCACTTCCAAAGAACAAACTATTTTTTAATATATGACTATTTATTGACAAGTTGGACAAAATCCAATCTCAAATTTCAGTTTTGTCTAAGCATTCTCTCTTAGCCTGACTGCATAAGAGATGCTGTGTTTAGGTCTGACATTTTCTCCTCTTCCTGAATGTATTGTATGTTAGGTAGTTATTTAAAATGTGAAAAAGAAATCTGTGCTGTGATGGCAACACACAATACAGAATATATCCAAAAAGTTTCTGTATAAATCTGTGTTCTACTATATTTCTAACTAGCACTCTTCGTTCATGTAAGGATTCCACAACTGTTTTAAGCAGTAGTTGGTTTTCCAAAAATAGAAGATGCTCATCTATTATGGAGATGATTTTCAAATAATGATTTCAGGAACTGGCAGAGAACAAAGACTGCACTGCAGCTGAAATAAACAGACTTCCTCTCTGGTGATTTTTGGACACCAGTTATTAAAAAATCATTTTCCTGACATTTGCATGGTAAACTCAGATCTTACTCTGATGATAAATATATCTCTTGGGTTAACCTTCCAGGGCAAGCCTCAGGGATACATCAGAATTTAGTAATGGGATTTCTGTTTTATCATTGTTTCATTCATTTTGATTTGGTTGGTTCTTCTTCTTCTAGAAGTCATAAAATATTTCAAACACAAAACTCAGCAAATATATAATTATGGGTTGATTTCAGTGCAGAGTAATGAAATAAAGGCCTATTTTTTTTTCATTTTTTCCTTTGTTGGAGGCCAAAAGCCACAGAATAACCACAAAATGTCAGATACAAAGAGGAAAAATTCTCAAGTTAAGTTTTAGTCTGCAAAACTTATTTCAGAATGCCATCAGCAATATTTTTTCTACATTGAGCTGATCATTATTCAATATATTCTTCTTTGTATTTCTTCTTTGATAGAGGCAATCTGGTTCCAAGCCTTTTTTTTTCAGAAAGAATTGATAATGCAATTTTTTTCTGCATATTAATTTGCAATGGTGTTTAACTAATTTTTTGTCTCTTATTTTAAATATTCCTCACTTAGTGAGGGGGTATCAGTCAGATAAATCAACATAAAATGAGCTGTAGTGTGGTATGACCACACATAACTTAGCAGCCCAATGACAACTGAAGTGCAAAATGTATGGAGAATAAAGTTGGACCACAACCCTGCTTGCCTTAGAAGTTTACTCTCGGATGTTATCCTCAGGACATGTGAGTAAACTAAGGTTCTAAAGAAAAAAAAATTAATAATGAAAAAAAAAATAAGAGAAATTGTATTCAATCATGCATATTTTTATAGTAATAATGAAAGAATATATAAAATATGTATACTAACTTTTTACATAGAAAAGAGAGGGCTTTTTTAAAGTTTTGTATGCATGACTAGACATTCATGCTGCCTCAGTTTGAGCATACCTTAAAAAGAGTGGTATTTTGGGAGCATACTGAGGGCTGGAAATCTGTAATTATGCCTTGGCTTTTAATGTTCGAAGTTTCCAAAAAACTTAGTTTCACAATTCATCAAACATTCTACACATGGCTTAATAACATTCATACACAGAGAACTGACAACTGGTCATAGTCGTACTTTACATCATAAACTAGATCTCCGCAGATGACCTAGGAATGTTTTTACTCAAATGCAAAACCGTATACTTCATCCCATTCATTCTGCAATCTGCTTTACAATTTTTCTTTTTCTGCTGATTTTATGATAATTTAATGAGAAAAAAAATTAAAAAAGCTTTTCTGAACAGTTAGCCCAAAAGGTTAGTCAAATTAGAAAAATGTTTCAAAACAATATATAGGTTTTATAGGCATAATTAGTATCACCATTAATGAAATATATTCATATAAGTTTTTCAAGTCATGCAGAGAGGAGCTTGATAGAATCTTACACATATCCATCATCAGCACTTGTGCAAAGCATCTGACACTGTCCAAGTGGCATGGAAAGCAGAACTGAGTGCATCTTCAGCAAGTCTGCCAATGCACCAAACTGCGTGGTGCAGTCACAGTGGAGGGAGGGATGCCATGCAGAGACACCTCCACAGGCTTAACAGGTGGGCCTGTGTCAACCTCATGAACTGCAATATGAGCAAATGCACCTGGGTCAGGGCAATCCCAAGTACAAATACAAGCTGGGAGGAGAAAGGACTGAGAGAAGCACTGGGGAGAAGGATTTGGTGGTGTTGGTGGATGAGAAGGTCAATGGGATTCGTTAGTGCGTGCTCACAGCCCAAAAGGCCAACTGCATCCTGGACCAGCAATCAAGGGATGCAATTCTGCCGCTCTACTCCAGTCTAGTGAGACCCTACCTGGAGTACTGCATCCAGCTCTGTGGCTCCAAACACAAGAATGATGTGGTCCTGCTAGAGTGAGTCCAGAGGAGCAGCATGAATAGGGGCAGAGGACAGGGGCACCTGTTCTATGAAGACAGGCTGAGACAGTTGGGGTTGTTCAGTCTGGAGAAGAGAATGCTCTGCGGAGGCCTTAATAGCAGCCTTCCAGGAGCTAAAGGGGAACTACAGGAAAGCTGAAGAGGGACTTCTTACAAGGGTGTGTAGTGACATGACAAGGGGTGACATCTTTAAACTGAAACAGGGTACGTTTAGATCAGATATTAGTAAGAAATTCTCTACAGTGAGGATGATGAAGCACTGGAACGGGTTTCCCGGAGAAGCTGTGCATGCCCGGAGACCCTGTCCATGTCAGGGAGATTGGAACTAGATGTTCTTTAATACCCATTCTAAACCAAGGCATTCTTTGATTCTTTGCTTTTCATGGATCATGCAGTGAATTCTATTTTAAATGTGGCTGGATTTTGTTTTGGTTTTGGGGCTTTTTTTACATAGATTGGAAGACTGTATCTGGTGTGATTTTCATCTGATTTTTTAAAAATAAACACAGCTTCTTTATCTATCTGAAGCCTATATGGTTTTCATGCATCAGAGTTGTATTTATAATAGCCTAATCTTCATTCACTTGGAACAGATGGAAAAATGCCTTTGATTACTGCATTTTTTTTAAGTTGCAGACTACAGGGCTAGAGACCTTGTTTCCTTCTTTTTCTAAACAGTAAAGTTTGCATAGAAGAGCTCTGTAGAATCTGTTTGGCATTGTCTTGGTTTGAAAGAGACAGATGTCTGGTAAGGAAGGCAGGAGGCTCCCTTGGAATGGAAGATGCAACCCCCTTCCCTCCAAATTATTATAATTTTGAAATTAAGGGCTTTCAGGCAAAGATATGGGGAATAGGAATAACAGTTCTTTTACTAGTGTATATATATATATATCAATAACAAAACAATAATACAGAAACACTGGCTTAACCTGACAGAGTCAGGGTAACCTGGCACCCTGTCAGGCAGGGTGGTGGTAGCAGTCCGATCCGGTGATAGCTGCAGTTCTCTTTGAAGTGGTACTGTTGAAGCGGTGATCTTGTAGAAAAGGTCTGGTCTTCCTCAGAAAGTGGTGGTTGTCCTCTGGGAATCCAGTGGGAAAGGCTGTGTCTCTGTTACAAAACTCTCAAATTTTTATCCAGGTGGGAATGCTTGGCTCCTTCCCCCTGGGCGGAGCATCTCACAGCGGGTAAGATAAGGCACTGATGGCCCAGGAGCAGGTTATCTGTGAGTTATGAGGCAAGGCATTGATGGGGCCATTAACAGGAGATAGCCCAGAGGGAGGGGGCAGGGAGCAGCCATTAACAGATGATAGCCCAGAGGGAGGGGGCAGGGAACATTGCCACACCTGGTTTCAATAGAAGATGGTAACAGAATACAAGGTAACCCAGGACAGGCATTTTTGACAAGGATGACTTCCTGATTCTGATAGTTCCTGGGCAGCTTTCCTGTGTAATTTTTCTTTAACCTTGTCCGAGTAACATGAACTAAGGTCTCCAACCTTCCAGTATCTAATGTACTAAAAGTAGTTAATCAAAAAGGCTTTCCTAATCCATTCCTTTTCCATCTGTTCCTATTGAAAGAGTAGTTAACTCTTCTAGAATGGCTGCAGCATATAAAAACAGTAGACAGCACAATAAATTCTTCATTGATAGATGCTTGGTGACAGTGAAATTATGTACAACTGTATCTCCTGCTGTGCTATACATACACAGAGTGTTTGTACATGAACAGCAGCATAAATAAGGTTATAAAGCATGGCAAAATAAACTCACAGCTTCTAAAAAGCTAAATGAACCAAAGCAATTTAAACTCTGGGCATTACACAACTCGATCTCTCTATCACCCTGAGTAGCATAGATAGAGTGGAGGGTTAGGAAAAAAAAAATGAAATCTGTAAAGGAACATTACAGTATTTGTTCACAATATGAGCTGTCAACAATCATGCATAATTTGAGACTGCAGCCGCTAACAATTTCGCCATGTTTTTCTCTGCTTGAGGAACTGAGTTTTCTGATGTGTCCCTGATGGGATTACAGTGGCCCTAACAGCATCTTGTAAATAACCCATACTACCCCTGCACAGAGAACAAATTTAGATTTCACAGATTACAGCCCTAAATTATAAACACTGGTCTGCCCCATATTATTATGTGATCCAAGTTTGTTAATTAAAGAAGCATTGTCAAAATGCAAATATCATCAAATTGCCTTTGGCATGATGGCATGTAATAGCATGTTAAAATTATTAAACATTATGTCAAAATTTAGATTTTTTTTCTCTTCTTTCTGAGAAATTTAGCTTTTGTAATTCTCAGTGCTGTGCAGAGTGTTCTCTTAGTGTTAGAAGAGAGAATGATTCCAAATGTCAAGGGGATTTATGCAAGGAAACATTACATTTATGTGAAAGAAACAGAAACCAGATGAGGATTTCATCAAAGACAGATAAATGATACATTTTATGTAATTCACAAATAAAAAGAAACACATGAAAACCTAAACAAAGGCAAACTATCCTGATTCTAAGCACTTGCTTTCTTTTTACCCTTGACACTATTTGTTTGTTTGTTTCCTGGGGATTTTTTTTTTCTGAGTGGAAAGCATATAATGTTATAAATGTGACATGTTCTAAGAGTTCAGTCTTTAAACTGCCACACGAGTGAACAGTTTTCTTTCTTCTTCATGATTTTTTTTTTCCATTAAAAATGTTTTGTTCTCATGTGGGAAATTTTGGCCAACTTTGAAGTAGAGGGTTGGTGAAAATATTAAATTAAAACCAAAATTCAATTAATTTTTGTTTACGTGACAATCTTTAGAACATGAAATGAGAATGGTACTACTATAATCGTTAAATTAAGAAATCTGAAGCAATCAAAAAAGATGTCATTCTCAAATGATCTTGTGATTGGAAACTAGTAAAAATGGATAAATCAGTATTATGAAAAGGATTTTAACTCTAGTCTCACATATGGAAGTAGATTTATAATTACTGTATTTATTCATGACATGTTATTTTTAATACACAGTGTTCTCATAATGAGCTCAGAAGCTTTGCCATTTAATAGGAAAATTCATTTATGCAAAACCAAATGCCAAACAAGTAAATGTGAGTTCACACATTCCAGGTATAAAAGAGCCATGCTGTGACAGAGATATTGTTTTAAGGTTTTCTTGTTTCCTGCTCTGCGCTACGTACTAAGATAATAAATCTTCTAGGATAAAATCTGCAAGTTGTTGAAATTCTATGCATAATATGTAATTTTTAAAAACATAATTATATTCAAAAATCCCCCAAATTTTCTCATAATGTGTACCAGTTGCTGCCTACCTGCTGGGGTATCAAAGTCCTTGAAAGGAAATATCCTACATTTTTACAGGATATACTAAGCTCCCTATACATTAGCAGAGTTTCTCAAAAAGACATTTAGTTTCTTCTTAAACCATTCAAGGCTGTAAAACCTAGGTCATCTTCTGCTTATGTTAATCACAAAACCCAGTCTGATGATTATTTGACTGAAATCACTACAGTGTTCAATATTGTAGAAGACACAGTGACCTGGCACGTTGTGTGTCCCTTTTGTTCAGTAACTCAGCGGTGCTCCACTCACTCACGCTGAAGGATGACACTGCTCAGTCACTCAATCTGAAAATGAAAGTCTGACCCAACATCTTTTAGGTGGATGCTTTAGCCAGAAGCTTATAAAATTGATTACAGCCAGAGAGCCTGAAGATTGTTCTCTTTTATGCAGCCTTGTTGAAACACCTTCACTTTTCATGGGCCAGAGAACAAGACTATGTATATTCCAGGAGGTAAAATATGTTCTCTCTTATCTAGGAAAGGGACCCTGAGCAATATACTTTATGTTGCTAAATAAGAGAGAGATAAGGATGTATCCCTGGCTTCAAGGATAAGTAGCACAGAATATCTTGTGTTCACATTTCTTTTCAGATAGTCCCTTTTCTAACAGGAGTGTCTCAGTGGCCCAAAGAGGGTCAGAAAGTAAGCTAACAACTGTGCAGTGTCAGCAATCACAGCACTCAAGCTCACTCCCTACCCTTCTCTAACAAGTAGCATAAATATACCCTCAGAATATCTATAACGCTCAAAATCATTTTAAACAGAACTTCAGTAAATATTCAGTAAAGTAAATATTTTACATAATGCTGGATATTCCATCTCCTAAGCTCTATGTGTATATTCTCTCTCCGGCAAATCTAATAATTCTTAACAAAGACATTATAGGAGGTTTTGGATGCAGGTCAATCAAAGCATTCCTTTGAGATGCTGAATATGCAACTCCCAGTGAACTACAGGAGAAGCAGAACCTTACACTGGCTCTGCCACAACCATAGCTGACTGCTCAGACCCTTTGAATACACATAATCTTTTTCTAGCTTACGTCTGAGGAGTGGGTGATCCAAATGCCTCAGTCTCAGTAGAAACATCCATAGCTCTGAGTTTTGCTTGTAGCCCTCCTTGAAAAAAGCAGGACTGACACTTCCTACTTCTTTCTTCATATTTTCCTTTGGAGAGATTGTGTCCCCAATTGCAAAAATAGAATATTTCAAAATTCTGCACTTAACAATTCATTTCCAGATCAAAATGTCTTTTAGATAGCCACAATTTCATAGGCCTTGTTCATTCAAGAAGCACTGAATTCTTACGTGTTGTTTCAGGATCCTAACAGCTAAATTCTGTCAGCTGAGCTCCTCCAAACTATTAACTGTATTCTTTTTTACCCTTTAACTACAGCAGAAGGAAAACAATTTAATAATATTTTTCAGTGTTCGTATAATGCTTTCATTTAATTTCTCTAATGGTTTTGCAAAAAAAAAAAAATTATTTTCACCAGACATCGAAATCAATTTGATTATTTCCACACATACCCCCTACAGAACAAAATGTTAATTATCAGAAGAATTAAACTGCAGGACATTTATTTGTGAAATGACTACTGAACAATTTTGTGTTAATCAATTCAGCATAAATCATTAATCCCTTTAGATCCCAAAGACTAACTTAACAACACTGAAATAACCAAAACCATTGTGGTCTAGGGACCACTGACTTGCACTGATATACCTGGCTTTGTGTCAATGAAGTCTAGATCCTTGAGAGAAATCACAAGACATTTGTATACTAAGGGAGCAGAAAGACTTTCAAAAAAGATATGAGTTATTCTTCACTTCATACTGCTCCTGGCTATGCCTGCATATATGTTTTAACTAATACAGCTTCTTTACAGCCCGTCTTCCAGTAATGTATTCTGATTGAACCAATCCACAACTAGGATAGTAAGCAGTGATTATCCTGTGATTAACTGAGCTCAGAATATCACAGTCAGCATATACTCCATATGAACTTTTCCTCACCATTTTATCCTGTTTAATGACTTTCCTTGACCAAAAAATAGTATGTCACAAAAGCTTGCCCATATAAAAATCTTAGTATCTTAAATGGATTAAAAAAAAATTTAGAATGTTACCTTTGCTTCTACCTAATATTGGAGAACTTATTATTGAATTCATTTTCACAAGTAATAGTTTCTTGTAAATAATTCCATTGTTTTTCTACAATTAGATAATGAAAAAAATTTGATTTAGCCAGCAGCGTGCCCAGGTGGCCAAGAAGGCCAATGGCACCCTGGCTTGTAACAGAAATAGTATGGCCACCAGGACCAGGGAGGTAATACTTCCTCTGTACTTGTCGCTGGAGAGGCCACACCTTGGAATTTTGTTCATTTCTGGGCCACTCAGTTAAGGAGTGCTGGAGATTGAGGTGCTGCAGTGTGTCCAGAGAAGAGCAATGAAGCTGCTGAAGGGTCTGCTATGAGAAGCAGCTGAGGGAACTGAGCCTGGAGAAAAGGAGGCTCAGGGGAGACATTTCCCTCATTACCCTTCTCCACAACTCCCTGAAAGGAGATTGTAGCCAGGTGGGGTTCAGCCTCTTCTTCCAGGCAACCAGAAACAGGACAAGAAGACATAGTCCTAAGGTGCACTAGGGGACGTTTAGATTGGACATTAGGAAGAACTTCTTTACAGATAGTGGAATGGGCTGCCCAGGGAGGTGGTCAAGTCACTGTCCCTGGAGTGTTTATGGAAAGGGTGTTTATGGAAAGACTGGATGAGTTACTCTCCTTGGAGGTGTTTATAGAAAGCATGGTGTGGTTGACATGGTGGTGTTAGGTCATAGGTTGGACTTGATGGTCTTTTCCAATCTGATTCTGTAACATTTACAAAATGACTCCATGTTAAATAATAACATTCCCTTAATTTGGACAAAAATCTAAATCAATTTTGCCTCATTACATTACAAAATGATAGAACTTTAAAAAACCCCGCGGCTGTCCAGCCACTGAATGTCTCCTACAATTGTGTTGCAGCGGGTATTGGTGGTAAATGTGCCTCAACTTTCCTGAAAGGGTCACTGCAAGAAGCCGCTTTGGTAGGGCTGCTGCGCACTCAGTTGGCGAGCAATGCGTTTTCCCCAAGCGTCCACGTAGGATCAGGCACTCCCGCAGTTGCTGATCCCCGACAAGTATGAATGGGGGAGGCCATGGAGGCACTCACACAAGCCCCCTCTGCCACTGGAGCAGTGGGCACACACACACACAAGCTGACGACAAGAGAGTCTGGGGAGGGTCTTCATATGGGGTTCCATGGGAGGGTTTATTGCTCCCACACCTTGAAGGGCTCCAGGGACGAAAACAAGGAACACTGCAGGGTACAGGGTTTTATACGGGGGCAGAGAGAGCATTGGGGCCAATGGTCTGAGGGCACAGGGGCGGTACAGAGGCGAGACTAGGGTAAGGGGACCAATAGAGATACCGTGAGGGAGGGACTAAGGAACAAGGGCCAATGGGAGAGCAGGGAAAGGAGAATATTCTAGGGTATAGACATATAAGGGATAAATGGGCAGGGAGGGCAACAGATCAATCAGGGGAACAGAACTGGGGTACATCAACATAAAGGTACAATGCCGCCTGGGAGAAGCCTCTCCTTGTCACTCTAACCTGGGGAGGATTTCTTATGGGCTCAGCAGCCTTCACAACAACAGGCCCACTGGTCCCTACAAAACTGCCAGATTTTTATTATCTTGTCCTTTACTTTTTTCCATTTAGCTTTCCAGTTTACAAAAAAATAACAATTATGTCAACTTCCTCAGTCCCAAATCTACCTTTATTTTTATATTTTTACAGAAAAAAATACATAACATCAACATTGACCTGTCATACTTTTGATGTCATGCAACATCCATAAACAAATTCTAAGACAGGTAAGAATTGTTTCTTGCAGCCATATAAATTTATGGGATTTAATGTTTGTTTTATTAAGTCACAATCACTAAATGTCTAGAAATGTCTGAGGGGGTATTTTTTGTTTCTATATTTTGGTGGGTGTTTTTCCCAGAGGTATGTCTCAGGATACACATCTACCTTTAAAAGATAGAAGTCTAGACGCTCACTTATGACAAAGAAACCCAAAAAACTCGCTATTCAGTCAATTCTTTTTTCAGTGAGAGTGAAGAATTTCATTAACATTCCACAAATTTCACCTGAATAGTTTTTGTCTCATCCACTGAAAATTGCAACACCTAACAAATAATTGACATGTTTATGAAGTGGAGAAATAGTGTAGGGTAACTCAAGCCAGTAAGACAAAATAAGAACTATTTTGTAAGACAGTGCTATCCCATTAAGAGAGCTGAGTGGTATACTGTACACAGGGGGAAAGAACTGAAGCAGAAAATACAGAATTCTTATAAATTCTCCAAGTCTTTGAAAGATTTACAGAATGAAGGTGAAAGTTTAAACTTTACCTTTTCTCTCTCTTCTGGTTTCAGAGAAGGGGATGGAGTTTGGAGCTCTGTCTTCTCTACGATTCTATGGTTCTAAGATTTTGATTCTACGATTTATGGATATTTTACAGACGTTTCACAGGGGTGGCCCACAGACTAAGGAAATTATATCCCTGCATTTATCAAAGGCTGAGAAGTGGTGTGGTGGTTATTGAGGATATATTGGATAGTGCATGATAATGTATGCACCTAAGCATGATGAAAATGGCATAGAATGAGTGGTGGAGAATATGCTGATTTTGGCAAAGATAGAGTTGATTTTCATCATAGTAGCTAATATGGGCCTGTGTTTTGGATTTGGGCTGGAAATGGTGTTGATAACAAAGGAATGTTTCCATTATTGCTGAGCAGTGTTTACACAGAGCCAAGGGCTGATCTTTTCATCCTGCTGGACCAGTGAGCAGGGTGGGGGTGCACAAGAAGTTGGGAGAGAGGACAGATGGGACAAGTGACCCCAGCTGAACAAAGGGATAATATATATCCTGTGACACCATGATCAGCAACAGATGAGGGGAGCGTGTGCCTGGAAGCTCTTGCTCAAACACTGAATGGGCATCATTTGTTTGGTGGTGTACAATGGTTTTCATTGACAGTCTTTCTTGGGTTTCATTTCTTTCTCTTGGTTATTTTCCTTTTCATAAAATTTACCATAATTGTTGTTATTTTTTTTTTAATTATTAAGCTTTTCTTCACTCAACGAACAATTTTTCTCATCTTTACACCCTCCAGTTCCCTTCCCCTCCCTCATCCTGCTGGAGCATGGAGTGACCAAGTCAGTGTGTGCTGCTTAGTTGGTGGCTGGGGTTAAACCATGACAGTAGACTATTTCCAAAGTAACAAAAATAGTAGAGAGTGGGGAAATATTGATATAAATGTGGGTTTAAATGGAATTTCAATTTTATCATTATAAGGATAATGGAAATTACATTTTCTCAAACACTCATTTTGATTTTCATAAGTTTATAAATCCCATTCAATTCTTATATCTGCATTTATGTACCTCAAAAATCTCTAAAACCAGAATCCTGGGCCATCTTGCAATTTTTTCCCATAATGAGCTTAAAGCTCATTGTGATAATATAAAAGAAGTGCTCATGTAACTATGACATGAGGCAACTCTATTCTAACAAATCATCTAAACGTGTTTCAACATGTTTCAACATCTAAAAATGTTTCAATGGAGAATAATGTAGAAAACATTCTGCTGCCCCTGTGTACATAAATGACATTGCTAAAAATTGGTGAGAAAAAAAACCCATTTTGTTGCCAACATTTATATTCAAAGCTAGTTTTTGAATCTCTGTCTCTGGAATTTTTCATTCACAAACCTTCTGCCTTGTGCAGAGATAGATTCAGCAAAAAAAATATATGTGCTTGAAAGCAGAAGAAGGTAATTATTGACTAATACACACAGCGAATAGCTAAGATGAGCAAGCTGTTGCGCTGAGCGTTAATGCGTTCACCATCTCTGTAACACATCCAATGTGTTTTTGCTGGCCAAGCAGTTGTCAGTCAGGCTGGGAAGGGTCAGGCCCTATTATTCTGAAAGAGGATAATCCTCAGTGTTGCTGAGTTTCCACCTTCTGATTTTCTGTTTTTCTTTTAAAATTTTTGATTTTTCGTGTTAGTCTTACCTCTTCAGCTGCTTAAGTACCCACACTTCAACAGTGTCACCACAGCTTGCAATTTTACATTTCCTTATCTTGCATGGCTCTAGTCTAGGTACTTCTCATAGCTTAGCAGTTTTCCCAGATGTCTGAGCCAAAGTTATAATGCTGTGCTATATCAAAACTAGGTCATGATTCACAAACAGCTGAATCTCTAAGAGAAGGACTGCAATTTCACTTTCATCAGAATAAATAATAATAAACTTAATAAAACCCAAATAATCTGGGAGTAGGAAAGGATCTCTAGGGAGATACACTCATATGATTCAAAAACTCAGAAAATGCTTCATTCCTAACTTCAAGCACTGAAGTAAACTGGACTTACATTTATCTGAAAGAAACCTACCTGGTAGTCACTTAGGATGGAAATCTAAGACACTTTCAGATGTACATGAAAATTGAAAGATCCCACAGAGGCATCTCACTATGGATAAAAAAACCAGATCAAAAAAACCCCACACCAAAACAAGCAAGTGTGGCGGTGGCTCAGCCCACTGCGGGGCTGTGGCCCCGCAATGCCAATCAGGCATTGGCCATCCAGTGGGTAGATTTCCCCGCCCTGGAGAGTGGGTCTGAGGGCGGCTCCATGGGCGGGACTGAAGTCTAAGCCGCTGCCCACTGGGTGGCACCCTGGTAATTGTTCAGCTCTTTGTTCAAGAAACTTCTGTTACACTCGGTAGTTCATTGGTCCTTTGTGGTAACTCCCGCCTCCCTAATTCCCCCATTGGTTGTGATCCTGTTGTATCCTCCCCTTTGCTTGTACCCTATTGGTCTTTTCTATGTTTCCGCCTCCCCTTAAAAGTTGCTGTCAGCCCATCCTCAGGACCATTTGGTCCCTGGACCCTTCAGGATTAAAAAGTTATTGGAATCCATACCAGAGGCCCCTCCTGCCTCCTTTATTCTCGGGCGACGCTCGGCCTTCCACCAGGCTACCTGGCGCGAGCCTCCTAAGGGGAGTAAGCGCATTGTGTCAGTCGGCTATCTCGCTCTCCGCTGAGTCTTTCCCCTACCGCCTGCTGTGTGGCGAGGAGGCTCTCTGGAGACGCCGCCGCGTTCCCTCTGACTGAAGTAAACTGGGCTTACATTTATCTGAAAGAAACCTACCTGGTAGTCACTTAGGATGGAAATCTAAGACACTTTCAGATGTACATGAAAATTGAAAGATCCCACAGAGGCATCTCACTATGGATAAAAAAACCAGATCAAAAAAACCCCACACCAAAACAATTAAGAACAACACCACAAAAAAACACCAACACAAACCCCAAAATGCCTCACTGTGTTTTCTCTAAGCATGCTTGAAATGACTGTCAGGAGTTTATTTATGTCATGTATTTGAGAAAGGAGAAAGAATTAGATAAAATACATATAAACACCGAATTAATAAAAGCTGAAGTTTTACAGTGTAACTTTTAAAGTCTTTCTCTAAGATGTCTGTTCCTTTTCTCACATAATGGAAAGCGAGCCATTGAACAAAATGAAGTATAAGAAATAACAAAGATAAAAAAGAAAATGCTTTTTTCACAGAGGATTAAATTAATTTCATGTAATTTGAACTGTTGTAAAAGTTGATTTTTCCAAAAGGGGCCTTGGTGGAATTTCCATTGGTCACTCAACAGAAGATGACACAAAATTGCAATGCTGAGTTCTTTTTGCAGGACAAAAAAAAAATACACTGTAAGGTGAATTAGGGTAAAAGCTGATGGATAGACTGAAGAGTTTAGACAGGGACTCTGAATGATATGAAGCATTCTGACTTGTATGAAAAAAATTTAAAAAAAGTTATGCAGCTAATCTAAAAGGAAGTATTTCAGGAGGAGCTTTCTATGGCTATGAAAATAGCTTCAGAATCATATGTATTTTTCAACAAAAACAAAGAACTGCAAACAGCCACAAACAGTAGACTATAAATTACTTACCACTACTAGACTAGTTGTGTGGACTACTTACATTTCCAGTGGTTCACGTCCAAACTGGGTCGTAAGTTATCTTTCCTTATTGTTTACCGCTTGTCACCATTCCAACTTCCCCGTTTCTTGTGAGCGCCTGAAAGTTTTGGAACAGGCTTTAAATATCAGTGTTAGGGCATATTTAGAATTATATTTTAAATCAGTCCAAACATACTTGTTCTAGCAATAAAATAAGAATAAGACACACATTCTCTTACATCAGATAAGGCTGCTTCAGTTCATACTTTATTCCATAGCACCCTTCAGACACAGTATTTTCATTCATATTATTTGGCTTGCAGAATATAGGCTGAAGACACTCAAATGTGGTCTTTTTCAAATTTCCTCATGGTTTCTGTTAAGGAAATTAGATATATCTGAGAAATTATCCTGACATTATTAACAAATCCAATAAATTAAATATAATTAAACTAAACTGTGAGAAGATATTATTCCATTAGGAACATGAGTGTCTCAAACTGTGGAACAGAAGATCCTATTTATCACCTTGATTAGATAATATGACAATTTTTTAACACTTCTATGTTTTATTGCTGAAAAGTATTGACTATTTTCTATTGAATATTGAAAAATAGTGATTTTTTAGAGGTTAATAATAATCATAGTTTACCAGTGCATTCCATTTGAAAAGCCAAACAGTGCTAACTTTCAAAAGCATTAAAAATGCTGCCAAAAGAGATAAACCATCTTTAAATCAGAGAGGTGATTTTTTCTTTATCTTATTAAACAGCATTGAACGTTTCTACATTTATGCTTGCTTCTATACTACTCATGGAGCATGGGGAAACAATGCTATATATATGTGTGTTTCTCTTGAGAAAACAGAGTCAAGTAAGAGATAAAAGATCAAGTCCTAGCTTGCAGCTAGATGAATGAAAATGAAAATTTAGAAGAAACACTGTTGACATAGTGACTAGGTAAATGTATTCATGGATTATCCATTAGCCACATAAGAAGAGTGTAACATTCAAATACAATAGGAAAATTGAAAAACTACTGTATATAACAGTTTAATTACTCCAACCATCAGATTTTTGGAGTGAGGAGGGAGAGACGAGGCCGTCAATTCCCACCTCCCATCAATGGCTACTTCACTGACTTTTTGGTTATAAACCAGCAGTTTTATTCTGAATAGAATTCTCTGTGATATTAGTGGCTGGACCAGTAGTTCCTTCCCCAGAAGTCAAGCTAGATTCTCAGAAGAGTCTAAAAAGGCCTGAGAATGACACCAAGAGAAGAGCAAACTGGCAGCTTCAAAAGTAAGAGATGGGGTGTCAAGAAAACTGACAACCACCATGCTTAGATATTTGACTAAACCTGTCCTAAATGTGATTAAAGAGAAAGTACAAAACTTGCTGGGTAAGTGCTAAGCTAAGTGTGAGAAGATTGAAAGAGTCCTGCCCCCTAAAAACAGCTACGTTCATCTATGCAACCTTTATGTCAGGTTATACCATTTTTACATATTCTGTAAGTCTCAGTTACATCGTACCTTAGTTTTGGCACCTGCATGGATGTCAGTTTCTCCAACTCTCTCGTAATTTCCTCAGCTTCATTCTTGAGCCCAGATGCCTTTTCACTTTGGGGATTTTAAGAGAAATTATTGCAGTTAGAACAGTGCAACTGCTGACAAACATCGTACATGTTTCAGTGGACTTTTCCACTATTTCCATGTTTAACAGTGGATTAGAACGTGACTGGAATATGTGCGGTGGGAGGCAAGAGTAGTGGGGTTTTGTTGTGGTTTAGAACAAGAAAACTTACATGGAGTGAATCATCTGATTGTCTGTTGGTCTGGGTTTGGTTTTTCTCATGGCACAGTATTTGACACAATGAACAGGATTCATTTTGTGTGTGCCGCTCTAGTAGCACACCAAATGCGTTCCATACAGCAGTGGACATTCAGTCTACAGAAGCAGATGAGAGGTTGATGTCGAGATTATAGTGTGCATATTACAAATAAAGGGGATACAAAAAAGCAACTTTTCAGCCCAGAGAGCCACTCATATTGCTTTGCACAATGGGCTTATATAAACGAGTTGTAAGACATAAGAACTCCTTGGCAGAGCATAAGTCCATAATGCACTCAAACATTTCTGATCTCCTGTGACTTTGAGTACATTTACATTGCCGAGGGGAATGAGGTTGAACACAGGACTTCTGATTGTTCACAAACTTTAGCTACTAATTTATGTCCTACTTCTAGCTTTGATGAATAAAAGTAAGCCCACAGAGACAGCTCTGCTGTGTACGGAACCAGCCTTAGACAGTGTCACTGTGAGTCAACTGCTGCCAGATGGCCTCAGGGCAAGGACTCAATCCCTGGTCTTCTTTTATTTAGCAGAATAGAAAGAGTTATAGATATCTTGGGTAAGAAGTGAACTGCATGGTTAGACCACAAAAGACTCTGCTACTCCCTTGTGCTGTCAAGTCTATTTATAGGCTTTTGCACAGAAAATTAAGGATTTTTTTATCACCTTAAATATTGTTTATGAAAGTAAGTTTAAAGACGTGGGAGGGGCAAACAACAGCAAGAAATGCTGCCATTGCCACTCTTAAAAACAGCCTCCACAAAGTTTCTTGCAGTTTTTTTCCTGTCTACAAAACACATTCTATTTCCCCAGACAGAAAGGTACATCTCACATTTAACCCTTCCAATTCCATCTTCAAGTCCTACATGTACTGGTTTTTAGTAACCTCTTCTGCATGGAGCAGTTCAGGAAAATCAGTCCTTTGGAAACTGGAATCAGTCCTCTGGAAACTCTGCATTACAAATAATCGTTTTACGATGTACCCAGCCTCTTTTGTATGTAGAGGATGATTTTACTGCTTGCACAGAAAATTTTTTCTCTGACCTGTTCTAACAAGCTGGCTGAGACAAGGCTGGCACTCCTTTAAAACCCATTAGGCAGTGTCTGTTACATGTTTGTAGAAAGAAGGGAGATGACATCAAGAAAACTTAGCTATAGACAAGTGCCAGCATATGCAGGCAGTCCTTATTGGGTAGAGACACGTGCTGTGACTGGATAAATATGAAATGAGATTTTAGCTGCAGAGCGACCTCCTTTTTTGAGCACAGCGGAAGATAGTCAGAAAATGTCATGTGTTACCAAACAAAAATTATGCAGGTGATATGGCTCTAAATGCACTGATCCTATCTGAATGTCTTTGGCCATGGGAATACTCATGACACAAGCTCTGGACTTCCTGCCTTTTCCATGCTGAGCATGCTTCATAGGAATTTCTCTAACACCTTTTCTTTCTTTCTAGGAGATATTCTAGTATTACATGTGTCTTGTTTAAAAGGGTAGTGGTTACTTCCTGATGTGTGTGCGCCCCACTGTTAATGTGGATACCTCAGGGCTAAATAAATTTAGTATTTCTCCTCATGGAAAATCTGCATGGGAAGCCATGACTGCAGTCTTTAAAGCAGTGCTATTCTAATTTTACTACGCAAGTAATAAATGGGATTGGTGGAAAAAAAATGTATATTGCAAGTCAGTGAAAGCAGAAGAATTGCCTTTTCTACATCTTTAGCCTCACTGGACATTAGTTCCTTTAGTATGGGTCTACTAAATATGAGAGAAAGGAGAGAAAGAACCATGTTCTTTTACATTTATCTTCACATATTTAACATCACTAGTATTTCAATGTATTTTAGACAAATAGTATTTAGACTTGCTGCAATACAATTTCCCACCTTCAAAATTTTATAAAAATTAAAGTATGTACTTGATAATCAGAATATCATTCTCCTTTATGGGAAATCAATAAACAGCCACATTCAAATTAAGACTATGCAATCATCTTTGATAAAATAGATTTTCCTGGCATTTCTCTACTCTACAATGCTAATTACCAGTACAATTTGCTATTTTTACATGCCATGGAAGGGAAATTAAAATAGAAATCCTACATTCAGGTAATCGAAAAGAAAAACAGAACAATATGTGAAGGAAAATATGCAGTAACCGAATTTTCTTCTTTTAAAATTAGCTGGTGATATATATATATATATATATCTAGTATGAACAGTTTTGGAGTTTAAGAAATTGAGTTATTTTGTATCCCAGTCATAAATGTACACTTGATTCAAGGTCTGAGGATCAATAGTTCTCCACAGGGTAGTTTTTTTGCAATTTCAGCCATTCCTGGCAATAGAGGAAGTGTTCTGGTTTATTTTGGAAGTTAGATTTTTCTTTTAGAAACCTAAGGAGTCCCACTTTGGCAAATTCTTAGCAGGCTGGTGATACAGATGGAGTCTATTTGATTTTTCTTGTTCAAAACAATAGAACACTTCTGGTACGCTGAAATGTTTTAACCATCTAGAGGCAGTATTTGAATATTGTTTTAGTATTATGTTAGGTAACAAATCAGCTTTAATTATAAAAAACAGAGGAAAGGATGGAATAAAAATAGCAGAAAACCCTACAGCCAAACAATACACTGTATTCTGCCAGAGACAACAAAGAAGAAGGTACTACCCTCAGAAAAAATATAAGGACATCTGTCCACAATAACAATATAAGCATGGAGAAACAATGAAACAACATACTTGAGGAAAAAAAAACAAACAAAAAAGGAAAACAAAGAGCATAATAAAAATAGTTAAAGGAAAATTAAAGGAAAGGAAAGGAGAAGAGAAGAGAAGAGAAGAGAAGAGAAGAGAAGAGAAGAGAAGAGAAGAGAAGAGAAGAGAAGAGAAGAGAAACGAGAAAAGAAAAGAAAAGAAAAGAAAAGAAAAGAAAAGAAAAGAAAAGAAAAGAAAAGAAAAGAAAAGAAAAGAAAAGAGAAAAGAAAAAAGAAAAGAAAAGAAAAGCACTAACATCTTTGCTGACTTACTTTTATACCACAAAGATGCCAACAGTATAATAATTGTATAACGTCCTGGACTCCTCAGGGTGCAAAATGCTGATGAGCAGACACTAGGAAAAGGTGTAAAAAAATGAAAGATAAACATGATAGAGATCACAAGAGAATAAGCCATGTGACTAAAGGAGCTATTAGAGTTTACTAGAACTGCTTCGCTACATGCATTAGATATTTTTCTTTCATCACAGTGAAGAAAAGATGAAATTAGGTCTTAAATCAATAATTCATATGTCATAGCTGAGGCAGGACCATGTTTCTCAACTAAGCAGGAAACACCCTATTATCACAGTGAAGGTCCGCGGGGGTCCTATAGCTAATCCAGGGCCCCCGGGAGCTACATGTGACAATGAACCTAGGCAAAAGAAAGAAGGCGCTCTTCTTCTCGGATAACGTTCTTAGATCTTTTACTGCATCAAATCCTGGAGGCAACGAGGGCGGGGGCCTCCTGGAGACCCCCTTGTGACCCCCCAGGGAGGAAGGGGAGGGGGCAAAACCCACCACCAATGGGATACAATTTACTTGGGAAAAGGGGCAGGGTTCCAGTACAGGTGTTTGGTTTCAGGGGTTGCGACATCTACATGTGTGAGGGACAAGCCCAGACTAACACAACACAAATCCTAGTGCAAAACCCGTCAAAAACATATCAATAATCTAACCATCACAACACCCTATCATTCAGGGGAAGTCTTTTACAATACTTAGCTAGAACAATGGTGGAATTACCACCACACACCTATTAAATGCTTTCTATATCTCCTTTCCTACAGGTGTGTCTTTACTGGCTGTGGTGTGATACCACTATCACTGCTCCTTTTTATGAAGGAGTAACGGTCAAGAATTAGACTCTGCCATTACTATAATACATAACAATAAAAGCTAGGAGATTAATTTTGGTGTCATCAGTAAATTTTCAGCATAATGCAGAACTATTGTGGAATTGCAGGACTGAATTTGTAATTATTCTGAAATAATTCTTGAAAAGTTGATGGAGACCCATTGCACTATCTTTACATTGCATTCCCTATGGGCATCAGTCCACCACAATTTTAGGTAAAGAAAATAGTATGTAGTAGAAATCTCTGCCAATCTTTCCAGAAACATTCAACAAAATGAAAAGACTAGAGTATAGTTTTTAGTGTCCCACTTTCAATATAGCCAGAATATGCAATGATTTAGCACATAGGTAGTACATAGCCTCTTATACTAGCTTTTTCAAACAGTAAAATGTCCTCCCCAGAGAATAATCCACCTTTACTTCTCTGCAGTGCTGCTTTTATAGTCTTATTATTACTCTGCCTTTTCTTCAGACTTAGTAACTAAATGTTATTTAAATAAATAACACAAGGAAAAGAAAAATGCTTGCAGATAAATTGGAATATTGGTGCTTTATTTTCTTCCTTTAACGGACCGCTCCTCTTAGCAGTGTTTCTACCTCATTTTCCAGAGTCTGGAATGATTGGGGTCTCAAATTTAGTGCACTGAAACAGATAAAATAATCCTCCACTCTCTGTATGTATTCATATATACATACAGATATATGTGTGTCTGTGTGTATATGTATATGCATATGTGTATTTATTCCTAACTCATCTGATCCTTTCTGCTCATGACAAGACGACTAGTTCTATGTTTCCCAACTAGAAAATAAGGATCGGGAGAGGCAGATATACAGAGATTGGCTTCTGCTCCCCCATCATCCTGCACAGTGGATAATCTAGGTTACATGACATATGGAGTCTGTGCGATGGTAGATAGTGATATGCCATCACAAATAAAAACCTATCAATTCCAGCTAGGGAACTTGACCATCTTCAATAGCATATTTCTGTTTAGAGCCTAAAAAGAGAAATATTTTTTTACAGATTGCTCCTCTATACACCTAATTTCCAGGAAAAAACTCATGCACTGGTGTTTTTTTTTTTTTTTTAAATGAACACATTACTAAAGAAAAATGGAAGAACATGAAGTATTTCATTTATACTGATAGTACATATAAATATCACATAAACCTTCACTGAAGTTCTATGTGTTGAGAATAGTTGGTTCTATGTACTGTATTGGTTATATTTCAGTTTATGGAGAACATACTTTTCAGGCAAGTTTAATTTATGTGAACTTAGAACCAGAAAACAAATAAAACCCAAACCACTGAATTTTGGCTACATGACCCATGTCTCTTCTGCAAGCCGCCTTCTGCTGTTGCCAGCAGTTCCTGAAATATCTAAGGCTGATTTGAAGAGCTACCCGTATCTAAGTAGGAATATTACCTAGTCTAACTTGTGGGAAGCAGTGAATATGACAATCAGGGAATGAGAGAGTCCCCTAAAGGGACAGACCCTGAGAGATCTCCCCAGGTTAGGGTGAAGCCTCCCAGGATGCTTTGTTCTACCATGCCAGTGTACCCCAGTTCTGTTTCCCTGACTGGCCTGTCGATTTCCTGGCCCCTTTTTCCCTTATATGTGAAGGTCCCACCCATGTACCGCCCCTGTCCTTGATGCTTTCCCCATCCCCATATATAACCTGGAACTCTCCATCCCCTAATGTCTTTGGTCTCTGGTGCCCTTCATGCATGGGGCTCAAATAAACCTGTGCTGTGGAATTCCACACAAAGACCCTCCCTGCGTCTTTGCCGTCGATCTGTCGAAGAAGCTATTCGGAGCGTGCGTGTGTGTGTCTGTGTGAATGCAGTGGCTGCCGAGTGACTTTCTGTTGGAGTCGGTTCGGGAGGTTGTAGCACCCCACCAGAACACCCCCCGGATCCAACATAACTAGTACAAGACTGTGATTAATCAATGCTTACTTTGTTTCAATGCACTCATGAAGCCTTCTTTTTACTAATGAGTCTTACAGTCGAATATAAATTAGGTAAAAGTTTTCCAATCAAACTGTAAAAAATACTTAAACAGTGCAAAAATACATGTTGAATAATTAGCAAAAATCCAGGCTCATCACTGAAGCATTCAAGCTTCTTCTATGGAAAACAAAAAGTACATGAAGATTTATTTATGGTATTTAACACTTCTTCTGACTTTAAGAAAATTTCTCAGTGCTGTGCTTGGAGAATTTTGCTAAGTTGAAAGACTGTCTCTCCATTCTGCACATAGAAAGTGCTTTTCAAAGAAATTTTAAGTTGGACTGAAACTCATAAGTCTTAAAACAGGGACCTACTCCTTGCAGTTTATTTTCATCTTGCAGTACATTTTGCTTTTTTTTTCAGGATTTCCTATGGCATTTAGATTCTTGCCTTGCTCTTTCCTCTTTTTCTCATTCTGAAAATGAAGAAGCTGCCTTAACCCTTAGCAAAGAACAAATTGTGGGCACGTATGACATATTTTTTCATTCAGCCTAACTTTTGGCTTCTTATCCAATTAGAAAGACAAACTACTAGCTTATTTCCTAAGAATCACTTTCTCAAGGAATCTACCCCTCTCCATTTATCAGACTGAAAAGTTAGGTTACTAGCGTAGTCATGTAATCTGTGTGCTAAGAGCTAGCATGAAAATGTACATAGAGTGAACACTTCTCGCTCATAACTGATCTCTTTGTAATAGTTCTATTTCTGGATAGAATATGAATTTAAAAAAAAAAGAGGGGGTACCTAAGGGTCAGCCAACACCACTCACAAAGTGTTATGCCCTGTTCTTAAAGTCTGAACTTATTCTGACAATTCATTCTGGACCTCTATTCAGTTACATCCTCGTAATCCTTAACTCTGGTTCCTGCAGGTAAGTTTCTTCATGAAATGAATTTCTGTGAGAGTAAACGTATGGAGGAAGCTGATCACCTGATCTTCATATGAACTTTCAGATTTGCTTTTGTGGGAGTTGAGTAAGATGACTCCCTATTATTGTGATTTAATTTATCTTTGTCCTGAGGAAGTGCACTTGCTGAACTCAACATTCCTATTGAAAGTACATTAAAAAAACTGAACATTTTACCTAGCTAAAATATGTATAATAGCTAAAAATAGCTTATAGCATTTATATGGCAGTGTCCAGCTGCTACATATTCAAAGCAATCTTGAAATTACCTGAAATTATCCCTTTTCTAGGAAGTGCAAATGAAGTATGGATACAATAGAAATGACAATGTAATTGAATAATATTACTAGTTGCTCATTTCTTATTATACATCTAGACAGAAAACTGCTACTTTTTAAAATAGGCCATGGCTTATCGTCTTTTGGTTTCATGAGAAAACCTGGTTATCCTGAACTTTTAGGATCTAAGAAGTGATATTTTTTTAAAAGGCAGAAAAATGACTAAATTATAGCAAGGTATTTTTGGTTTTAAGAAGACTTTACTGTTGCTTGATGGAAAGAAAAAAAAAATCTTTTTGAACTAATACCATTAACAATTACTGTGTTTAATAGTATTGTATTTTGATTCTTAGAATAATTTCTAATCAATTGAAGCTCTCTTGCAGGATTTCAAATTTGCATCTAAAAATGCAAAAAATATTTATTAACATTCATTATATTATGAATCAAATAAATTAATTACATATTATTTTATCAAAGTTATAGCAAGTTATGACAAGGTTGAAAGAAAAGTGGTGAAATAAAATAAACATATAAGGTCTTTTTCTCTGGAATTTTGTTAATGCATAATCCTGTTCTCTGGGGCAACTTTTTAGTCTTCTGGTGACCAAAAAACTTTGGTTTTCCAGACATTTCAAGATTTTTTTAGATATATTTCAAAACTGTAATGAGCTCCTGGATAAGAAATTCAATTGTCTGTTTTATAAGCCATATAGAAAAGAAGCATACACTTAAACGATTTCTGCATTTCTGTAAAAATAATTACCATTCTTCATATCAGTTTTTTAATGAAAATATGCATCCCTGTAGAATTCTTGGAATACATCTTGGAGAAATAAAAAAATTACAAACATTATTAATAAAGAAAAAAAAATGTTTAATGACAGAATTGCTGTTTTTAATACAAGTTCATCATATAAGACTTTAAAGATAATAGGGAAAAACAACACAATTCTGTACACCTTATTTGGCTTCTATGATACCTTGCCTTGTGTCTCATTGAATACTTTTCCACATTACTGTACAAATTTATCACTCTAGATGTACTGATATAAGAAAATCTGAATGAGATACTGTTCTGCATTATTAACCAATAACACTTGTTGAACTCAAATGACATTTTTCTTCCTTTTATGCTTACAATGGCTGTCAAAATAAAAGTAACTTGTTTTCTATTACTCAGTTTCTATTTTTTTTTAAATAATAGTTTTATGATTTTCCAAGGTCTCAGGTAACAACACTAAAAAATCTTTGTAAGATAATGCTGAAGAAAATATTTGAAAGATTAGACAAAGTCAGCAGGTAGATATTTTAAATATTTGTTTTTATTATTTTTAGGTTACATGTAGTATCAAAATTGAAAGAAAGAAATTACATGAAAAATATTTTATTTGTTATGTCTTAAAAATTTTAAACTTTTCCTTAAAATATGTAAATATTAATATCTATTGAAAATATTACTTTTTGCCGTGCATATGCATACTGAATACATATTATCAAATAATTACTGGTTAGTTCCTAGGCTAATTACTGCTGTCAGTATTGAATTTTCAAAATTATCTTTGAAAGCTCCTTAAATGGTCTTGTGAAGTAATTTTAAAATTATCTCTTATTCTTAAATAGTTATCCATCTTCACTTCTGTAAGGGTAAAAAAATGTAATGTTGATCTTTAATTTCGAACCTAAACATCTCAGTATACTGCTGTAAGAATAATACCTAATAAATAAAGAGTTGCAACAGAACAGTTATGCCAAGATTTCCTAAATTGTATGTTTGGTAGTTCCCTCAGCAAGGCTTCAAGAACAGTTTCTCCTTTCAGGATGGATTCAGTTTCTTTGGTTGCAAGGTGACAGGATCAGATTCTTAACCAAGACACCCACTGGCTTCTTGGTAACCTCTGTTGTTTTGAGCAGTTTGTGACTATTTTATCTACTATAAAAAAAGTTATGGATGGAATAGCAACTTAATTTGAGTCATGCCCAACCCATGACAGTTGGAAATTTATCAAGAAATGTTGCGGTGGCTCAACCCACCGCTGGGCTGTGGCAGTCAAATGCCAGTCATACCCTGGCCATCCAGTGGGTGGATTTCCCCGCCCAAGACAGTGGGTCTGAGGGTGACTCTGTGGGCAGCACAGAGGTCTAGCCACATCCCACTGGGTGGTGCCTTGGTCTAAACCGCCTCCCCCTGCTCTGGAGAATTCTTTGTTACTTGGTTGCTGGTTGGCTCCCTGCTGTTACTCCTGCCTCCCTGTTCTCCCTATTGGTTACTGTTGTGTTGTAGCTTCCCCTTTATTTGTACCCCATTGGCTTTTCCCTTTGTACCACCCCCACATAAAAATCCTTGTGCACCCTTTCTCCTTTGCTCCGTGGACCTTCCGTTGGCAATAAACCCTTTGGAACCCATACCAGAGGTCCCTTCCTGCTCCTTCTCCCCCAGTGATGCTCTAGCTGTTCCAGCAAGTTGCCTCATGTGCTGCCTCTCACGAGGAGCCACCACACGGGCT
>WEIT01041271.1:0-142865 GCA_013389985.1 Dryoscopus gambensis
ACTCAGGTAGCAAAAGTGAAACCTCTCTTAAAGGCAGCATCATTACAAATCACACTGGTAAAGGAAACAAGTGAAATCCTCTTCAATAATTTATACACACAGCTCATTCACATCAAAAGTTTCCTCTCAAACAGCACCAGAGCAAAGTATAACTGCTTGATTAATCTAGAAAAATACTAATTATACACCAAGAAAACTGTTCTTGGGCAGAGAAGGCAGCAGAGGAGACAGAATAATGGCTAATATTATAGGAAGTGCAGCAGTACTTGGGTTTAGTCAAGTCAACTTAATTTGAACAGGAGAACAGGCACCCTGCTTAGCAGGAAAGCAAGAGACATTTACAAAGGACAACAGACATGCAAAAAGGATGTGCAATGGAAGTAAAAGACTGGCACACTCTGAATGTGCTTGTTATCAGTCAAATATACCAACACGCACGGCAAGGATTTGCATTCTCTTCGTGCTGTAGACTGAGGTTCAGGAGCTGTGGGTCTCGACAGAACAAAAGCCTTTCACTGCAAGGCTGATCAGGTGGGGTTCTGGCTGGTTTACCTTGTCAGGCAGAATCTGCAGTTCTTACACAGCACAGCAGGATTTTAACCCAAACGGTTTTGCTTTCTCAGCCAGCCAAAGTAGTGAGACCTCTGAAATTTTGTGTTTCTTGTTGGACCTCTGTCAAGTTAAACTGATCCTTCTGTTAGGTTTCCTTAAACAGTTTCACAAAGGATATAATTCACGAGGCATTAATCTTCATATTACATATATTAACCTTTCTACAGGCTGGGAGAAACAGGCACTGAAATGCAAAGATCTCCTAGAGCTTCTGCTGAACAGCTGCTGCTGTGTAGGCATTTTTCTGCTGAGTCTTGACCAAGTGCTGCACAGAACTTTACACTTGGATTCTATCAAAGCATTTCAAGGTACATGTCAGCACACTGATAACAGTGTAAGAAAACTAGATCTGGTTCGTGATAAGTGGAACAGAACAAATAGAATCATCCAGCTCTTCTAATCCAGCTCTTCAAATCTCCTCACCTTAGTTTTACTTTGAATGATGCCCTAATACAAAAGATCACACACTATGAGGTAAAAATAACCACTTACTTAATCCATATTTCCTCACAAAGTTTGAAAGATTTTCAGATATGTCAATGATATGGAAGCAGTAACAGCAGCATCTCACCCTCTGCTTCTCATTTTCTGTGTTTAGGACACCAGTTCAAATCCATATAGAGGAAGCACTGCACCAATACTCATATTAGATAGAAATAATTCCAACCAATTAGCACAAAATGAATCTCATAAGGTGAATTACCAAATTTACAGCATCTTTCCAATCATTGTTGGTAGTAGTAATCCAATATAAGACATCATTGTTCACCAAATACAAGAATGTTCCAATACCACACCCTGATCATGTCGTCTCGCTTGGTGAAACTCAAGAGTGAGCTGTGCGTGACCTGTGCTATGACAGGGATGCAGAAATTCCTACAAATTCTCTAAGAATCATGTATCCAACATGCAATTTTTCATTGAAGAACCAAAAGAATGAAAAATTATGGTAGAATCACAGGGTCATATATAGACCTTAGAGCAAATATATGCAAAAAACTCACCTTAAAGCCAAAGCTAAAACTCGTACATGAGGCTATGAGAGGAAGTTTATGAAACAAAGTCAGTTTGGGGGAATTCAAAAGTGGAATGATCTTCTACAAAATTTGTCCATTCGCCCAACATCCATCTTTTTGAACACCGTAGAATTTTCCTGAGTAAAAAATAGATTTATGAAAATAGAATAGCTTTGGAGGTCATTTCACTGCCACTGCAGATTTTGTTTGGAATATATCAGAATTCCATGCTGACAGGATGAAGCCTAAAACTTTAATGCAGTCATGCAGAGATTTGATTCAAATCCACTGCTCTCTGTAAAGGTGTTTCTAGGGACCTCAATGGGATTTGGACCAAGTCCTTTACTTAATCCTTATCTTGTTTTTTTCATAGCAGATAAAACTGAAAGTTCATGAGTTTTTACAGGCTTAGAGCACTGATGTTTATCTCTTTTTGCTAAAGGCTTCTTGTTTGAAATGTTGTTAAGGGGAAGAAAGGAAAAAAGAATCTTTAATTGTTAATTATCTGAATATGCATTTCAGAAATTTTCACTTACAACTGTGAATGCAAAAGGATTTATTTATGAAGCAAAACAACATGCAATATGCAGTAGTAGTTCATCAAAGCTAGCTAACATTTCACTTTCATTAAAGTTGAATAATTTCTTACTAAGTAGAGTCACTATACATCTAATTTTTTTTGTAACTGTGGTGAGTTCTCAGTATTAAAAAAATAGGAGATCTTGCAATCAGAAAGCTACTAAGATCAAAGTTAGTCCTAGTAGCTATTACTCTGTTAAAAAGAGGTAACACTGTGAATAAATAAACAAATAAGCTTATAATTTATTGAAAAATCAGAAGAGTTGGTTTTCCAAGACAAGCTTTCAGTTGGAGTTCCTAAGATCTTAATAATTCTAGTAGTTACTGGCAGTAGGTTGGCTGGACCTTATATATCAACAGTGATGAGTGTCAAGCAAGAAAAGTGTTGCTTTTCTGAGGTTTTCCAATGTTCTTGCTAAAGTAGATTACACCATCTTCTATATCCAAGCAAATGTTTTGAGGAACAAGGGGTAGTAAGCTGTGGTGCCACCCAAACTGGTAGATTTTTTATGTTTACTGTACTGAAAAGAGCAGACTTTCTTTATGTGATGAAATTCACAAACACGAGAGCAGCCTCTTCCTTATAAATTATATCAAAGCTACCTAAGCCACCTTTTTCAAATCTTCATACTTATCCCAGTGCCATATTTTACATACTTGAATGCAACTTCATGGAATTTCAAAAGATGGGATATTTCCAAATTCCACTCAGGTTTCAGGGATGAAACACTTCATGACATTAGAACAACTGAATTCTTTCCACTAATGCTCCAACATTAATTTACTTCACAATTTCAGGCACACAGTGTTTAACATACTGATCCAACAGGATTTGTGCCAGCTCAGCTATTTGCAATCTGTAGCATTTTTGTTTATTTAGTGTGAAACGTTCATGGGTTTATTTATTCCCTAGGAGAAGGAAGGACCCATAAGGATTATATTATAATCCCTCTGGATCTGTTAATTTTACATATATTAGTGGCTAAATAAACGAGAAAGCTTTGGGAGCCACAGCACCAGTAAAGCCAGGAAGGACCAGGTTCTCATTTACAGCATAAAAGAAGCCTGGCAACAAAATGGTCCATAAATGCATATTAATATTATAACCTGGCTGTCTGATCAGAGACCTGCAGGGGTAGCTGTGCTGGTGACCAAGAGCAAGAGGCTGATTGTTACATCTGCTCTGCAAAAACATTTGACCAGAGAAACAAGAAGCTCCAGCTGCAACAAAAATCCCGGCATTTTCTAAATGTTTGCACAAGAGCCTGCTCTGTTCAACATCAGGCATCACAGTGAGGAAAGAAAGGCTGCACTGTCTTCAGATGAGAAAAAGCAATACTACATGATTTTAAAAAATCAGAAAGAACACTTTGCATTAACATAAAATGAACTCAACGAGGCACCAAACTCATGTTCAAGCGATCACTATGCAGCAAGTTTCTTTAAAATAAGATTTGAATCTGAAATGTCAGTGCTTTGAATGGAATGATATTGCCCATCTAAACCAACTTCATTACCTTTATTAGGTGTAAGCTGATGGAAAGGCACTTAAAGAGAATGAATACACCAAATACATTTAATATTCATTTTTCTGGCTTTATGCTTACACCAGCCAAGGTGCACTTAGTGTAAGGCAAAGCACTCTACAGAAACCGAAGGGAAACAAAATTAAGCAGCTTCCATCATGGAATTAAGTAACTGACACTGCAGTCAATGTAGTAACGACACCTTCCTGTAGCAAACACCCTGTAAAATTCCTTGTAAGACTAATTTAAAAGTAAATGTTTGGTTGTTAGTAATAAATGTTCATGTGAAAGCAGATCAGCAAAGATACATGTATCCTCAGGTCATGATTCTTGGATCCTTTGCAATTATTTCAGAGCCCCAAAGTTAATAGTTATCAAAATTGCTGCTTGTGTTTTAAATATCCAATCCCATTTGTTAGCAAACAAAATGGAATTAACCTATTAAATCAGGAATGAGTAAATGCAGCTTGGGCACTTTTATACTTTGCCCACATATCAGAGGGCATTTGGAATTGCCTTTCTCCAAATCTTTTCATGTGCCTGTTTTTTTCAGTGTCTCACACATTTGCTCACAACTCCTCACAGTTATGTTCTGTGCTATAATACACTGCTGAAGGAACAATGTCCAGGGATTATGGACATTACAGACATTATTGCTTGGTTACCATATTATAAAAACAGTTAAAACCCAAAGGAGAAATCTTCAGATATATCAGAATGCTTTGCTAGAGCCATTACCTCACAAACATCAGATGCACAGTACTGCAAGTTTCAGAAGTCTAAAATAGCCTTTATGGACCTTTTTTACCAACCACTCAGTGCTAAAAATATCAGGGATGGCTGTGAAACCATAAGGAAATGGGTTTTGTTAATGAAAGCCTCTATAGATGCACACATATGAAAGAAAATTGCCTATTGAGAGAACTGTTCTTAGTGTCTCCTCCCTGGGCTGTTACAGCCCGTGGCTCATTCTTCACCAAATGTGGGATCTGATTTCCCAGTGTTGCGATGTGGGAGGAATAAGCAGAATTTAATGACAGAATGGAAAAACTGCAGGGGCAGCACGTTTCCTTTCAGTAATTTTGTGCAATTTTGAGAAAGAATATTTCCCGCTTCCACGGCTATTCCCTTCTCTTTTTAAGGAATCTTATAAAACAATATTGGCGTTGGGCACAGCAGCAACATTTGTACTGCCCAGGGCACGGCTGTGAGACCACGCTGGGGCCAGATTCGGGCATCACCTGCCTCTGCCCCTGGTGCCACACACCCGGGAGCAGGTCTAGAACAGCTGACACACACCATGGCAAGATTTTGGAGGTGGGGGAGCATCATCCTACATTTTTGGTCTTCCTCAGCTGTGTGGACAGGCAGCACACAGGACTCAAAGTGTTTCAGCCACCTGCAGGGACCCCTTTTCTCTCCTTGCTGTCATTCTGCACTGCTGCAGCCTCAGCAAGGCTCAAACAAACAGCAGGTCTCAGAAGCACCATCACCTCAGCTATAGCCTCTAGAAAAAGCAAAATAGTTCAAACTCTGCATTTCTGTTGGCTGAGCAGCAGGCACAGGACATAAGGAGCAGCCAGGTACACTCCCAGACCCAGAGCTCTGTTAGTATTCATAAACACACATCTCCCCCTTAAAGCACAGAGAGCAGAGTCCTTTAATCTTTTCTAAAGACTCTGAAGCAAAATCTCTTGAAACACATTTCTCTTGAACATTCTTTTACCGCACTTCATTTTTTCTAAAACAATTTACTGTTGACTGGGAACTTGGAGCACAATGGTTTATTACACTAATCCAGCTCCTCCACATCCTCAGTCCTCTAGCCAAAAAATATGCAAATGGTTTTGAAGTGTTGAGTGTGTCTGTACAGCTAAAATTCTTTTGCTGAAGCCATGAAAACAGTGCAGTCCTTTTTGTCTTGCCTTTAATATATCTGAAACATCACATCTGGCGTCAAGGACCAGCAGCCAGCAGATTTTCAGTTCTGAAAATTGCTCACCATATCATCATAAATGGTATTTGAGTGAGAAAGGAATGCAGCAAATCATGTACTGTCAGAAACACAAATGCTACCTGAGAACCAATGTTTTCAAATTGTTTTCCATTTAAAAAAAAAGAAAAAAAAGTTTAAAACATCACACTTCTAATAGAAATACTAAGGGATGCAGCTTGCAATATCTGTTAAGTTTTAATGGAGTTTTTAAGCAAATCTTGCTCTTACATTCTCTTAGATGTAGAAGTATAGTCCTCTTTAAAAAAAGAATTTACTTTTAGAAACCATTATTCTAAGCAGGCTAATGTAAAACAAGTAAGTAAAGCATTTGAACACATGTCAAGTTGGGAAAATTATTTCTAAAGTACATTCTACAGTGAAGCTGCATTCAGAGAAATGTGTAGTTCACTTTTGCAATTTCAGTCTCCCTGAAATGGATTCTGGGGTGTAACACAAATAAACACTGTGCTGAAAACACATTCAGACTGCACAGCACTGCAAAACACTGGGATGATTTACTGATTAAAGACAATAAGCTGTTGAATAACGGGGGGTTTTAACATATGGTTCCACGTATATCTTGACACATATACATATGTATACAAAATTGTCTTCAATGGCAGAAGCAACATGCTTAATTTGAGATTTCTACGGTACTTAGGAGCAAAATAGAATGTGTGGAAAAACATTTGTGGTGATCAAAACCAGTGGAAACTTTCATATTGTATAAATTATTTGCAAAGCACCCATTCCATCTCTAGCTGATATATTTTTTCTTACTCTGCATTGGCTTTGTAATAACAATAACTGTCGCCATAAATTACCAAGAACATTATTCAATTTCAAGTAGCCCCATTTGTTTTCATGTTTCCAGAAAAACTATGACAATAGAAATAGATTATTGTAATTGCTTCTTCAACCAAGGACTACAGGTGGTTTTATTTTTCCGTGACTAATAACTCCCATTTTCCTATTCATTCAGCCACTGAGATGTTCAGACTGTCGGCAGGAGGAGGTGACAGGGACCTTATTGTGGCAAGAAAAAATAGAAAAAATTGAGCCTTAAAAATATCGTTACATTACACACTGTGGTGACAATGATGAGACAGAGATCATTAAAGCTATTGCAATTTACATCAAGAGCATCTTTCATAAATAAAAAAAAATGAATATATGCAGTTTTTTCTTTTCCTTAATTTGAAACAAGCCAGAGTGAAAATCTTATCACCAAACTACACTGACATCATTACAAACATGAATGTGCTACCAACTGTGCTCTGATATTTTATCTCCTTTTCACCTTTATTCACAAAGTTGTTATTCTAAACTGACCAATGTAATTGTCACACATATAATCCGTAAAGGGTCTTCCTGTTTTGTTGTTCCCACTTTGCTCCATATTTGACCTAGTCCAAACTTAAATACTTTAGACCCAACTTTAAATACTTCAGAGCCGTATTAGCTACAAACACAAGATGACTGCACACAAACACTTTCTGAATTAAAGCCACTTTGTAACTGAAGGATTGCCTGCCAAGGGAGTTCCAGTATTTTAGCAGAGGCTGGTGAATTCTGGTGGGGTTTAGCCAAAACTGTCATGGAAGTGCCAAATCAGGAGGTAAAGAGATGATCAGAACAAACTGACAAGACAGAAATTGGCAAACTGGGAGCAGCGTAGAATTCCCCAATCACACGTTAAAGAACAGCAAACTGTGTTGCTGTGCACAGAAATCCCTTCTGCAGCTGAATCCTTCCCATAATAAAAACCAGATGATTTCCACCTGTTGCATTTCTGATCTTTTACTACCTACAGGTGAAATTAATTTGTGTTTAACAAAGGCACTAGCAAAGGAAGGTCAGCCACCAGGACGCAAAGTACAATTGCCATGCTGTTGCATTTTTCACGAGGTGCCCAAATTTGATGTGATTGGAATTTTTAACAGCTGCAGGACTAGCTAATTTTAAATTATTAAAACATTTCCAGGTTTTGCGAGTGATTTCATTTGAACAAGAGCCCAAACACACATTATACCAGAGATTTAAAACATAAGGATTATGAGTGATTGTAAATGTACATCTATAATACAATACAGTACAAACTTAGAGGAAAAAACTAAGAATTGATTGACCTCATGGAAAACCATAAGTAGGAATAAGAAGTAAAATTATTAATCGTACTCCTAGAAAAATCAGGTTCAGTCTACCAAGGCTAGCAACATAAGCCAGCTTATGATGAATTATGGTTTCAGAAACTTTTATTAAAAGCAGCCAGGTTACTGCAGAAAATTAGAAAGAATGAGTAATATGTTTTCCTTTAAGTTCTGTATGCTTCTTTCCCCACTTAGTTCATTTTCACCTTAAAGGAAATTTCTCTTCATCAACTCTCAGGAGAGATTCTCCTCCAGGGGAAGAAAACTTGCACAATTTTCCTACTTCTTACAATTTTGAGAAAATCTTCCATAACCAGGGTGCTGGTTTGGGTTAGACCACCTGTAGAAGCTTTTGTGCTTAACTGCAGTTTCTTTTCTAGTAACTTAAGAAATATGAATGCCAGGAAGGTGACCAAACCATTGTTTGGGTGACCAAATTTCTTTGCTGCTTTAGGGGTCCCTCAAAGATGCTGACAGCCTGTCCAGAAGGGAGCAGCCTTTAAGGCATAAATCCATTCCTGGACCAGGAAGAGAGGAATGCAAAGATGCTTAAAGCTGCTGTCATAGACGTGAGGTTATGTGAACACCCTCAGCAGGAGCTGAATGTGTGAGAGACACATTCAATACTTGACACCACAGATGCTTTTTAGTGCAGCCTCCCTCCAACAGAGAATTTCTTACATTGAGGAATGATTACCTGTGAGTCCCTCCTTTAATAGAAAGGGTCACAGGCTTCCTGCACCCTCCATCTTCCTAAGAGGTAGAAATTCAAATCTCTGGCTCTCTGCACAAGTATTTTTGTGAGGTCTGATCCCAGCACTGCTGATTGAAAGAGATGCTGCAGTGCAGGCAGCACGGCCAATCCATTGCAGTGGCATTTTAAATCCTCTGCAGCAGCAGGGCTCCTCATATGTGCATCCTGCACTGTGGATCTGCTGTCGTCCACCTTTGCTTCCTTGGAGTAACAAGAATAAATGAATGCACTGGAGAATGACTGAAGGTGTCATGCATTACCATCTCTTCCTTGGACTTTGCAGTAAAAATTATTCATACACCAAACAGCTTCACATCTTATGCCTTTATTTCAAGCCTAGGGCTTGTAGCATTCTAGACTATTCTTAGAGTCCCTAATACTTCTAATGTAATATTTACAGCCACCTATACCAAACTAGAGGCTATACTTGCTCAGGAAGCATCGAGCTTCTTTTTTCTCTTCTGTCTCCTGTCTGTCTGCTTCTAGCAAGATGCTCTCAGGGAGAAGCCAAATGACATGCTAACAGTATTTTTTGTTAAGCTTTTAAATTCACAAGCACTTGCTGTGTCAGTTTACCTAGTGTGGATATAATTTAGAATAGAAATCAAGCTTTGATTATATTTTAATAGGAAATTTTGTGTGGTTTCAAAAAAAGGCTGAAATAAAATAGGGGCCTTGTGGATGCCAATTCAGAAGTTTTATACAGATATAAAAAAAGTTATAAAACTTTTAAATGGGTATTCCACTTCCTGGGATTTCTGAAATTCATTTCATCTCAGAACTCTGTTGAAAGAGAAGGCACATCATTCCAGCCTATTTGTTCTGATCACCATAGAAATTCTTGCTTCTGAGAAATTACTATTTGTTTAGCCATATCTGTGCTGGAGTCAGATGAAAAGTTACCAAAATGCTGCCGTTTCCAAGACCAGGACCAAACTCTCTATAGCAGGGGATTTCCCACAGAGGGTGTCTGAGCTAAACTAGTCACTGTGGCCTTTATTAGTATTAATGTCTGCATACAATGAGCCATCAGGGAACTACAGATCTGAGAGTGAATTTCATCCTTTGTGCATGTTCCAGCAAAGCCAATTTACATCTAAAATAGTCTGGGTGTAATTTATATTCCACAAAAAGTACTTCTTTAAATATAAAGCAAAACATTAGCTATACTGATTTTCTGATACCTATAATTATACCAAGCATGACACTCAAATCATGGCTATAGTAATAGTCTGGCCCTTTGATAAAAAGGATTCTTTCACATCAGCAACACTAACCCTAAAGTCACAGCTCTTCACACCTGCTAAGACGAGTATCAGAAACCACAAATAATGTAAACAGTGCTATTTTTAGCTTAGCCTCTCTTAATGATTTATGGGGTGAAACATGTACACATTGCAAAGTGCATGTCAAATAAATAGTGTCTTTTCCAAATTCATATTAAACCTGGTGTTTAGGATACTCGGTCCAGTACTGCAGTGCAGTACTAAAAGTCTCAGAAATAAATGAGATCAGTGTGAGTGCTGTAAGTTTTCCTTACCAGACCGACCTCAGGCTTCCCACAGCTGAGTGCCAGACCTCTGGATCCTTACACCAATTTATTCATGGCTCAGGAACACAAAACGAGCTCGAGCTGGTGCCTCCAGGGAGGAACTCTGAATCCTTGGGCTCTTACACCTCCATAGCCCGGGCTCCAGAGAGTCTGAACTCCTCCTGCTGAGCGTTCTGCTCCTGGCCTGAATGTCTGGGGCTCACCTGGCCGGCACAGAGGTGTCCTTTGTTATGCAAAGTGTCAGCAGTTCCCGGGCCTCTGCCTGGAGCTCCGGCCCTTTCCCCCACCCCAGAGCTCAATCAGGAGCTCTCCGTGCAGCTGCTCACCTGCACCAGGTGTATTCCTCAACAGTGCTACCCGGTTATTCTCTTTTTTTCATTTTTACCTTGACCATCAGTTGGGTTACCAGCCTTAAGCAACTGCAAAATGTGAAATTGTTACTTTGATTTACAGTAAATCTTTTATCTGATATATTTGTGGCTGTCGGGTCTACTGCCTGTGAGATTTACTGTCAGTCCTCAAACAGACACAGTGATCTGTAAATCTACCACATTCATCCATAGGTGTGCAGGATTTTATCATGGCAGCTCAGCCCCACACAGCCATTCTCCCACCCTCCCGCCAGTGAGATGCAGGAGAGAACTGAAAGGGCAAAAGTAGGAAAACTTGAGATAAAGACAGTTTAATAGGTAAACCAAAAGCCTTTCACTCAAGCAAAGTAAAACAAGCAATTAATTCTTTACTTCCCATGGGCAGGCAGGTGTTCAGCAGGGCTCCACCACGTGTAAGAGTGACTCAGGAAGACAAATGCCATCACTCCAATCATCCCCCATCCCACCTTCCTTCTGTGTCCCACAGCTTTATATGCTGAGCCTGGTGCCTTATGGTCTGGGATATCCCTTGGGTCAGTTGGGGTCAGCTGTCGTGGCTATTATCAGCTCTCAACCTTCTGTGCCCCCAGCCTCCTCAAAGGTGGAGCACTGTGAGAGGCAGAAAGGCTTTTTCTCTGTGCAAGCATTGCTCAGCAGTAAATAAAACGTCCCTGTATTATCAACACTGTTTTCAACACAAATCTAGAACACAGCTCCATGCTAGAAAGTTAACTCCATCCCAGCCAAAATCAGCACAGCCTTTTGTACTCCTGGCTATCCCCAGGAACATCTAATTAATGTATGTCATAATGTCACTGGAATAATAGGCTTGCATATATTTGCATGTTTTGGGCTGAATCATGTACCTCAAGTGATAAAGCCCCACAGAAGCTCCAACTCAGCCTCTCTGCTTTGCGGCACAGGTCTGTGGTTTTGTGCTGTTCTAGCTTTTGCACCAGCTCCCATGGAAACGGGTTTTTCTCAGTTCCTAGCCCTGAAGCCTTACAAAGCCCTTTCCCAGCTGCAAACACATGCCCTGCCACAACTGACTTCCACCAGCTCTAACTGAGCAGGGCCTCATCTAGACCAAGCTCAACACGGGCACCTGGGCTCTGACCTTAACCTCTGGAAAGATAAACACACTCAAAGACCATCCAAAACAGGAATGATGGTGATAAAGAACTATAAGATACTATGTGGGGAAGCTAGGGACTTCTCAAATCTTTGCAGATTTACTATAAGGTATTGCATTATTAATTTAGCTTTGGCAGTGAAGAGAGGTGATACTCATGTTGCCCTAAAGAGAAGCGAGACCTCTAGGACAGGTAAACAAGGAAAAACATAAAGTGAGTAACATTTTTTAGGTCTCTCTGACTCAAGAAACTTCTGCAGTAATTGAAGACCAAGGCCAACAGCATTTATTTTCAAAGACAGGGTAGAATTTACACATTAATCACCATGAGATATACTTCATAAAGTATTCAAGCATCCTTGGACAAAGGCAGTTCTGGTCCTACAGAAACACTAGTGAAGAACCCATTGTGTTTTCGGGGAAATTGGAGGAAGCTATTTATGTAACCTTTTCAGATCTACTTGAAAATCTCGGTATCTACTTGTAACCTCTGCTTCCCAAAAGCCTTTGAAAAACAATTCTCATGCCTAAATCTCTGCCCCTTTCATCACGCAGACAGTCCTTACACACAGGTGGTGAAATCATGGATTTTTATACTCCTGTCAAGACACTGCATGAGTTATGTGCCACAGGTGAGCACAGATGAATGCAATACTCATTTCATAGCTGCTTTATGCCAGACTGATGTATGCACCTTCTGCTGTTGCGATGTAGCACAAGGGTAATCTATTACAAATAAAAGTTAATGAAGATTATATATTCAGTCTGAATCTGTTGTCCACACATTTTGTCTCTGGACAAAAATGACTCACACATAAAGCGTGTGTGCTGCCCACTCGCTGCCATAACTCCACAGCAGCATATTCTTTTTATAATGCACTACAGAAAACAAACACATGCACAGTAAAACTCCAGCTGGGAGGAATAATGAAGCATTTAGCAAACCAGACAAAGACCACACGGCTGCATCTCCCTCAACACAGCAGAACCTACTACTGGATATAATTATTAATAAGCTAATGACAGACTTTTAACCATCCAACCAGTTTTTATGAAAGATATAAATTAATTTTCTTCTCAGGGGTTAAATCAGTCAAATATCTAAGAACTTTAAATATTTTTGGTATATGCCAAATTCACTGCAACCCTCAAGCACTAGGACTTGTGCACAGCCCTAATATTTATGCTTGTACAGCTGCTTGGATAAACATGAGAATTCACCTAACTTCAGACACCTCACTGATGCTGACTAAATCAAGGCACTGGAGCTCCTACACATGGTCAGCAGACAGGAAGACAAGGTCACAGGGGAAAAAAAAAAACAACAAAGGAGAATTTCATTTCTCTTATAGCAGCAGACCAGTTTCTCCCACCACAGTGCCTGTGGCATGAAAAAAATAGGAGGAAAAAAGACTAAATGAACTGTGGGCAGATCTTGCCAGGATTTTCTGCAGGACTTCTGGAATCTCCTCTCCTTCCCAAGTCCTGTCCTTCACATGTTTGCCCTGCTATTGGTGGGCCAGAGGATGAGTTTCTGCAAAAGAATTTTGTGGCAAGCACTGCAAGAACTTTGGTTTTCAGTCCTTCGTGAAGGAGCCCACAGGTTGCAAACACAAAGCCAAGCCATCTTTACAGACTAATGGTGGTTCCAGTTCATGCTGAGAAGGGATTTTCAGCATTTAAGGGGAAAAAACAAGTTCAGTCTTCAGCTCACTAGTTAGTTTTTCCCCCAGATCTATTCTCTGACCACTGCAAAATGCTGGCAGGACAGAAAGCCACACGTGTTTGAGAGCTTGATACCAAAGGAATTAAATAATCCCTCATGGACTGAAAGTAAAAATGCACACTCTGTAAAAGTCATGACAAGCAACTTGCTGGTTCATGATGAACCTTGAGAGAAGCTGTGATCACTCACTGAAGGGTAAGTGACAGGAAATGGAGTAAGGAAAAAAAGGTCTATTTAAGCTTAAGGGCAATCTTTGCACCAGAACAAAAGGCAAATGAACTCACCATGAGTAACTGCGTGCTGGAAATCAGTTTCTAACAAAAATGAGGTCTGGAAGTGTCTTCAGACATGACAGTGGAGGAAAAATTAACTGGTTTTAGATTCTGAATAGGCTTCTATAAATAGATGTCTCTGACACAGGAGCTTTGGATTTTGCTTCTGCTCCTTCTACACCTCCCCTGGGCAGAACTACACAAATAAATAGTTATTTTTAAAGAAAGAATTGAAAATAAAGACCAGAACATGAGGCAGAATGTGCAGATAACATATTTTCAAGAAGACACAGGCTTCTTCTCCCCATTCTGCCGTTGGGCCACCTTCAAAATACTCTCGAGTAGCTTTCCATCTGTGAAGAAAACTACATTGTGGAAAATCCAATTCAAAGTGGGATCATGCAGTATCATTTATGTGCTCTGAGAATGTAAAGTAAGTAGTCCTACCAGTCTACTCCTAAATTTTAGTAGACAATGCTAAGTGATGAAGAACACATAAAAATTACTTTATTTTCCAATTTGAGGCAATACAGAATAGCTCAGATTTTTAGATTTCATTACACTTTTATCTATTAATAACATATGAACCCCCCAAAGTATGATACCAAGTCATACCACAAACATCAGATGAAATAAAAATAATGTCAAATGTCTTGAGCATCCAAAGCTTATCTTCTGTTACAGATTTTGAGACATTTTTCTGGCTGACAGGTACTCTCCTACTGTAACTTGTCAGCTCTCCCACTTTTGTCTCGCTCTGGCCTAGTTATTCCAATGAGAACGTTCTTTGCCACAACATATTTAAATGTTATAAACTCTTTCCTTGACCACACCACTAACACAGAAAATATTATCTTGGAAGTATCCTACTTGCAGAGACAGGGAACATTTCCCGCTGTGCATGTTTTTCTTATCCTCACACTGTGGGGAGTTGACCTTGGCTGGACTCCCAGTGCCCACTAAACCATTCTATCACTCCTCATCTGGACAGGAGAGAGAAAATTATGAGGAAAGGCTCAAGGGTTGAGATAAGGTCAGGGAGAGCAATCACCAACTACTGTCATGAGAATCAACCCGGGAAAAAATTAATTTAATTTATTACCAATCTAACCACAGTAGGATAATAAGAAATGAAAACAAATCTTAATACACCTCCCCCTCACCCCTCCCTTCTTCCCAGGCTCAATTTCACTCCCAATTTTCCCTCACTCCTCTCTTCTCTGGCTGCAATGCAATTGTGCAGGGACTGTTCCTCCTTCCTAAACACTTCATCTCAGCATCACTGCCAGCATCGCTGCTGGGCTCAGCCTTGGCCAGGGGCAGGTCCATCCTGGAGCTGGCTGGCATTGGCTCTGTCAGACACGGGGATTTTCTCTGGCACCTTCTCACAGAAGCCACCCCAAGTAGCTCCCCAAAGCTACCAAAATCTGGCCACACAGACCCCATAACACACATCAAATTTCAGGGCTGTGATGTATTAAATTATTACAATGATTATTACAATTATTACATTGATGCAGCAATTGCAACAATTGCTGCAGTGGTTCTCCAAGTCTGCAGAAATTGAGTCTGACTTCTGATATATGACGTATTTGATACTGCAAAATCTGCCTGATTAGTATATAGTGCTTTTTCAACCGGGAGCTCTCATAGAAGAGTCTGTAAACAACATTTATAAAATACAGATGCTCTTGGTTGCAGATGTATTGGAGGAAGCTTAATAGCAGTTTGGATAAGTGGTTGTGAACCCCCAAGATGATTTATCACCAGTGAAAAACAACCCATTTTGTAAAACTTATATCCTATTAAAGAAGCATTAAATGAAAAGCAGAGCTAGAGAAACTGTCCTCTCTAGAGTTCTGTGGGGATTCTTTCTTTCTTTCTTTGTCATTATCAGCAATACAAACTTGGCAACAAAATAGCTTTTTTTGATAATGAATTTCATGTTTATTTTGAAAAGTAGCATCAATGGGTAAGGAAATTCTTAAAAAACATCCCAAGATTGGAATTCATGGCTATGCACAGTTTAAAAAAAAAAATGAAGCAGAAGATTATTCTTTTAAGTCAGGATGAATGCATACATTTGTAATCCCTTCTGCACAATTGACTGAACTTCACTTTCAAAATGTCAAGGATAAATATCCTTCAAATGGTTCCATTAAAACAGTGATAACCATAGTAACAGTATGTAGTTTGCTTACACCTTTTTTTTCTTTTTTTTCTTTTTTTTTTTTCTTTCCTTTTTGGTGCATATTCTTTGCAACAATGCTGCTAAGAGAGGTAAAGAAAAGCAATCCCTACCTAATTAATGATTTGAATGTGGGTGTCGATAGCCTTCATATGTTAAGTTATAAAATTTTGTTTGGTAATTTAAAGATCTCTTTATGGATATGAAACCTGAACAGGCCATTATGAAAATATACTACCACCTGCTGCACTCATCAGTGTAGAGAGGCTGTTATCTCCTGTTTATTACATCTTTTCCCCAAGTAATTATTTGCATCAGAAGAAGGGAGAGTAAGGTCCCCTCCAGCTCTGGATATTCTATGATTCTATGCTTAAATTAAGTCAAAGATAATTAAGAGATCCAGCTACACAGCCTCCAATTACTATCAATACTAATGGATTTTATACAGCTTAATCCCACAGATATTTGGCAAAAAAAAAAAAAAAATCTCAGTGTTTAAACTAACCCAAAGTATTGCGGCAATATTGTTCATTACTGAGTAGGGAATGTAGATTTAGGCCTTTTTCAACAATACCAAGTACAATCCAAGGAAAAAAACAGCTTTTCTAGGGAGTGCTGAGGCCAGAGCAGCTGTGCAGCACTGTGGGTTACAGAACCTGTAGTAATTACTGTCAGCATCCCATTTGCACAGCACAGGGGCTGGACACAACCTACTCTGGGCTCTGACTTTAACACAGTCTGGTAATCCCACTTCTGTCTATTTCTATCGTGATATTTCATTCAGGTCTAAATTAACTATAAATTCCTAATTGGGATAATCTGGTAAAATATACCCCCATTTCCCATTTCCCTTCTCAAGAAGCAGCTTGTGGTGCTCAGTGAACCTGCCAGCTGCAGAGTAAAGTTCTGTGGTACAGGCTTCGCTTGGTGGGTCCTACTGAAAATTATAAAGCTACTGATGAATTTGGGATCAAGTTCTAAAGTTGTCCTTCCAGACTACTGATATTTCAATACAACACACTTCACATTCTCCAATTCCTTTACTCTGTGTGGGTATAAGTGAGGCAGTAGAACAGTGGCTTTTGGATTTGGCAAGCGTGTCAGTTCAAGATGCCTCTGCCCTTCAGTGCCTGAAGCTCTAGAAAGAGAATTATCCATGTATGCAATCATAAGAAAATCTTTTGGATTAAATATAATAAAAAATACCTCGCATAATCAATAGGGGGTTTTAACCTATATTTGGGGCTAAATTTACTCACATCCTATGTCTTCTGTGAACCTATTTATCGTGAATGCAAGATGGGCAATATGGAATCTTTGGCAATGCATTCCTGCTTCATTCACTTGCAACATTTCCATCGCAAGAAAAACAAATTAATTTAAAAAAAAAACTCCTCAGTGAAGAAACTCAACCTGGATCAAAATTATTTTCCTGAGCCTGTGTCAAGACAGTGAGCTTATATGTTTTTCTACATATTCTGTTTTAAGGCACCATACTGCGATGTTACAGGGAGTTAATGATTTCAGAGAAGGATTAGGAAAATGGTCAGGGAAATTCATAAGCAGCTTTGGTACTGACAAAAGGAAAAGTGGCAATATTATCTGCTGGCAGGCCTTCCTGATTCATGTGACAGATTATCCTTAAAGGCTGAACAATGCTTTGCTGAGTCCCTTCTTGAGTTTGCAATGTAAAAGCTCCCAATTTGCAAGCTTTGGGAAACACAGTCAGTTAAATCGACTAAATGCTTTTTTGTGTGTTTATAAATTCCTTTCATTCTACTGCAGAGCACTTGCAAATGGTGCACTATCCTTCCCACACTTATCTAGCATTTAGTACCACGTTCTCTCTTTGATCAGAAATAGAGTTGTTAGGGATATTTTACTCCTTTTAAACATTATTCTTGTGGCTAATAATGCACTTCTCTCTTTTACTTGTCCTCATAAAATAATGAAGAAAGAATAACCCAACATCTCCATTTTTCAACAGCGTTATGTGAACAGGTTTTCATAGAGTTCTGAGAAGTAACAATTTTTTGTAGTAAACTCACATGAAATCTTATCCACTTAGAAGACAGCTCTGGCGTTATGTTATCTGCCATTAAAAAAAAAAAAAAGGAAGAAAAAAACCATACTTTTACTTCCAATATTGAATGGAAAAGTTTCCCATAGAAATATTTTTTGGAAAATATTTACACATTGGTCTCATCATGTTTCTGATGTTTTGCAGTACATAATTTATAAGTTTTAACCCATCTGAACTTCTAGTGAGTTTATTAACGTCTTTTAGGCTCCAAATTAAGGCGATTTTATTATGTCATTGGATGCAATATTCCAGCGACTACCAATAATTACTATCACTTAAATAAGTGGTTTGTTAGTTGTGGGGTTTTTTTCCAATTTTTATTTCTCTGTGTCTCTCAATGTCAGCTCTTCTTTACTGCACTTCTGATTTCAAGGGGTAAGTTTCACTGACTATCAAGTTGGTGGTTTTTTTCAGTTTTGCCATCTTCACTCTTCATATTCAGGTCAGAAAACCTCCCTATATTAAACGTCTCAAGTAATTGAACTTTTCTTTCAATGAAGTTTGTTTAGTGAGGTTTCTTTTGTGCTTTCTTCCCCTCTGATTTTCTGATTTATTTTACATAATGTATAAAGGCTAATCAATGCTATGTGAACTTTTCAAGGAGTCTTCTACCACTCATGCTCTAACAGCATATTTGCAGGCATAAAAATTAATCAAATTTCCCTTTAATTAATTCAAGCAAACAAACTTCACTTTTTCTATTACCAAGCTCTCTCTTCCTAAAGGTTCCAGGGTAGACTGGCACTTAAATACACACAACTCTTAGATAGGAACCTGAAAATTTTTTCCTGAGTTTAACCACAAGAGAGGTAGGAGGGACTGCATGTCAGGTGCAAACCAGTAATTTAATCCCTTGTGCTTTTTTAAGAGTTTAAGGGGATTTTCTTCCTTATCTGAAGAAAAAAAAATGAGACTTGTTTGGTGGTTGTTGCTCTGTGTGTGCCTTTCAGTAGGTTCCTGCAGAGGCTGCACAGCAAGAGCTCCTGGTTTCTTATTTTATGATGGCTAGCACACAGTGTCGAGAATTTATATTTGGTTTAGTGCTTTACCTAATTTTAAGTTCTTGAATGATCACAAGAGTCTCTCTTTATGCAAACAGATCCTCTGTAGGCAAATCAGCTTTATTCCACCTTCTACGTGTGACTCGGACTGACAATTCTGAGCCTAATCCTCAGAGAAACTGTCAGAGGCATTATAAATTAACAAGTACATGTTCCTTCCACTTCCAAGCATATCGTCCTACAGGAAGGCTCTTGAATTTTCAAATCAATGTGCACCTTTAGTTACCAAAAAGCTCCATTTTCCTAACAATTCTATAAATATACCAGGCCATGGTGATTGGAATTACAAAAGTTTTTGTTGCCTTGATGGGTTACCTATACACACTTCCATACAGAGATGGGAGTTGAAGCCTGGCTCTCTGACAAGGGGAAATGTTGTGCTAAGGATACATGAAGTATCCCCTGTTTAATAGAAAATAGAGAGAATGAAGACCTAGGAAAGCAGAGTTCACTTCTTATGAAATATAAAGCTCTGTTACCACAGCAATGTCAGTTAGTGGGAAATAAGAGAGATCCTTTGATGTAAGCATTTTAGTTCAAATTACTTCAGTATGTTCCAAAATCAGCTTTAGGAAACCTTAGGAAAATATAAAGACAGGTGGGTAAAACAAACTGTAGCTGCAATTTGGTAGTTAGTATTTTGATGTATTTACACCTGGGTAGCTTTTGGCAGCCTATTTTATTTTGCAGACTTTCTGAGTCCATCTTTGTAGGAGTAGGTTCTAATGAGTCAGGCCATTAGCAACAAATCTCAGGCAGCAAGAACAAGACAGCAGCAGCGTTTGTACTCATTGCTCAAACCCTTCTGGGTGTTATACCGCGAAGGAACAAAGACAGACAAGGTCAAATCTAAACATAAACCCCTTTGTGAAACGTTATTTGCACACACTACATTCCTCATTAATCTATTTCAAATGCCTACCATAGCCACATATTAATGCAATATCTCATGTATGTTGTTCAACTATTTTGTCCTTTCTTGCTGCTACAAAGCTCAAAAAGTAATAGCAGTGAGAAAAAGGTCAGATTCATACATAAATTTTTTAATCCCAAAGAAAATAAAAATGTCTTTTGTTGATATACCAACAATATCTATTAATATATCAGTAAACTTTACCAATATTTCATTAACTATTCTGTCCCCCCCAGTAGTGACTCATAAAAACAGCACAAAATCTTCCTTTTCCCTCCTGTTCTTCATTACTCTCACACAGAACATTTTTGCAGCATAAATCTCACACTTTGGTTGAGCCTTTGTTGCCTTGTTTACATTTTCTAAAAACCTACCTTGAATTCTCCAAAATTAAAAGAATAACTTTGATAAAGGAATATTAATTTATTCCATTTCCATGAGTATCCAAATACTTACCACAGGAAGGGATGAAGAGAAGATTACAGCAGCAAATTCTAAGCCACATGATTCCACCCACAGATACTCTGAAGTAAAAAGCTTCTCCTGGGTAACATGACCTGTCAAACACAAAGATGTGAACTGCAAGCAACTTTTCCCCTATTACCAGAAGAGTTATGTTCAGTTGGTATTTTCTCCATTTAAATTCTCCATGTTTTCACCAGCAGTTCTCTACTATTTCACACCCCTTTCAAATTCACACCTATCGAGCTAAATGAAAAAAAAATAACCAAACCACGTGAAAAATCCCCATCTATCCAAATTAGGAGTTTGCCCTTGGTTTTCTGTTATTAATTATTGGGTTTCACCATGCAATGTGCTTCAGGCTGTCAGTATACTTCAGGACATCCATATTTTGAAAACTTTTTCTCTTTTGTTTTCTTATTTATTGTTAGGAAAAGTTATATCATTATGTAACATTTCATACATTAGGCACAGGAAGTTGTCAGATCTCTAATTCTGGCATTACCAACCAAGGTCCCTGGACATCCTCTAGCATTTATCTCCACAAATCTCTCAGATGTCCAGGATCCTCCCTTACTTCCAAGATCTTTCCTCCAGTCCAGATCTTCACCTTCTTTCCCAGCCTCCAAGCCCCTCATGTCCCAGCCAGCCCAAATGCAGGAGCAGAGCAGGAGATCAGCTTCCTAACTGCCAGGTTTGTGTTTTGCCTCTTCATTACCTGGAGGTTTCAGGACATGGTAGTTTTGTTCAGCCCGGGTGTTATCCAAACCCACACGTGTCTTTCACCAACTGCAGCTTGCAAGTAGCAGCTGCTTGAAATTTCAAAAGCTCGGTTTCAGACACTCACCCACATAACACAATTACGTGCTGCACAGTTTAAGTTATTTCCACCTACACCAGTCCTGAGGGGAGGTTTCTACCTTGGCTCCTTCTATTCAGAGTTTTAGCAGAATGAATTTTATTTAGTCAAAAAGTGCCTTTCAAGTTGTTTGGCTTTGGGAAAACTTTGTTTCTAGTTCACAAAGTTCAGACGATATTTCAGAATTTATCCACTTCAGCCACTGGTGCTTTTGTGCTCCCATTCCAGTGCTTGCTCTGGCATTGGCCATTTGGAAGACTCTTTCTAGCCTTGACAACCCTTTTATGTTTAACTGTTTAAATCAGTGTTTAGAAAGAATAAAGCAAACCAACACAATTTATGTCTGCATTGTCTTCACCAGTTGTTTTATTGCTTATTTCTCAAAGGATAGGAAGTGCCCATCCTTACTTAAAATCCACACTCTCCTCTAAGAAATCCCAGTGTAAACCCCCAGCTTACCCTGTCGGCACTCACTGAGGATAACAGCTGTCAATAGCCATTAAATTTCTATTTTTTGTATTAAACTTGTTTAGACCCAAACCCTTTCTTCTCTATATAAGTCTGTGGAAAGCATCAGCACCTGCCACCCATTCCTGAAAAGGCCCTGGGCACGTTCCTATCACTCTCTGCTCCTGCCAGCACTTTGCAATGACTGCTCAATTTCACTTTCTGTAGAGGTGATGAGAAGTGTAATGAATGCTCGTTTTCTTCTGAAAACTATTAAGGAAAGCTGAACATTTAGCTAGCGTCATTTTAATTTCATTTTCATGAGTTGGATTCCTAAGTCAAAGAACCGTATTTGGATTTTTTTTTCATCCATTCCAAGTGCTGTTTTAACTGAACTTCCACCTCGGAGTACCCAGGATCTTGATCAAGCCTCCTCCACTTCAAAATGAAACATAATTTAAAAAAAGTCTGTGATGGTTTTGGCCAAATTTAGGGGAAACGTCCGAGGGGAACATCTTCTACAAAGGAGATGCCACCCCTCACCCCATTATCAGGTTCGGGAAAAAAGGAAAATTCTCCTCAGATGAAGGTGAAAGAGAAGATGAAACTATTTAACAAACAGACAGGTTAAGAGTAATAACAAAACCTCCCACTGAGGGGAGAGAACCTGAAAGATTTGAAAGTCCTTCTGTGGGTGCGGTTTCCCCTTCTCTCCCGTGAAGCTGGATCGGAGCTGGCCGGCACTCGACAGGAATTCCACAGGAGTCGAACCCCACAGGAACCGCACAGGAATCAAAGCCCACAGGAATTCTACAGGAACCCCCAGGAATTCCACAGGAATCGAAGCTACAGGTGGAGCTCAGTGGGTCTCTGATGCTCCTGGTATTTTCGGTGACAGGATTCTGTAAGCCAGCAAGCTGGTCTTCTTCAAGGATTATAGCAGGATGGCATTCCTCAAACTGCTGGCATGCCTTCCGTTCTCAGTAGTAGCTCTCTCAGTAGTCCTCCCTGGGCTCTTCTCCTCTCTCTTACGTGTTNTGTTACCTCCCCGAGGGTCAGCTGGTCTCTGACCCTTAGGGGAAACACCTGGTTCGACACAGCTGTAACTCAAGGTCAAGTCTGCCTTGTGTCCAGTATAGTTCTTTCAAGCATAATTTATGTGCAATTTAAAAGCACAGAAAAACAGGAATCATGGCTAAGTGGGGGCTGAATAATGTGGGATATAGCACAAATCACCCCATGACAAAGTCCTTCCTGATATTCTGGAACAGGGAGCAGATAGAGCCTGCAAGTCATTTCTCTTTTAATGTCCGCTCAGCCTTTACCTTGAGTTTCCCAGGACCTCGTCCTGCTGGCTGTGTCATCTCCCCACTTTGTTGACAGATTAACACACACTGCAAAAATCATACTCCAGGTTTTAACAGTTCCTGCAATTAATCCTGAATGAACTCTCATGGGCTTCCCTTCTTCCTCTTTGCCTCAATCACATTTAAGTTTGCTCTTTCTTTAATTTCTCGCTTTTCTTTCTCTTCTTTCACCGCATTTCATCTGAGCTGCTTTTCATCCTCTTTCATTTACATTTCTCTGTCTCATTCAGAACTCAAAAACTCTTCATATGGAGTTGTCACAGATGTCACTTTTATCAAGCTGAAAAGCAGTGAAGGTAGGTGAATTCCACTTATATTCTCTCTGCAGTGATGAATTTTGTTTTGAGTAAACACAAAATAAGTTCCTGCTGTAAATCATTAAACCTAGGTGAATATTGTGACTTTATTGCTATAATGCAAACACCATACACATTAAACGTTTGCCAGAAGAAAAGTTAAACTGAGAGGAAATTTCCTTGGCTTAGCTTTCAGTCTAATAGTCCATTATGGGTAAGTAGCAGGAACTGCCAGAACTCAGAGCTTGCCCATGTATTTTGAAAATATTATGGTTTGGGAGGTGAGCAGACAGTAGCAGACTATTTATTTTAGGTACAAGAAATCACTCTTGTTAATAAACAGCTACCTTCTGCCTCCTAAGAGAACCAGAAAGAACTTTCATGTAAAGGCAACACCTCTGTCCAAAACCAGACCGTTTTCCTACTTGAGTCAACTTAATTTTTATAAAAATAAATTTAACTAAGAGTAAAAAGTAATATATGCACAAAGAGGATTTAATTTTAACGGAGAAATGGTAAAATAGATGCATAGAGAGAAGATCTGAAAGGCATGGACAGGATTCTGAGGCATTGGTAAGAAAGCAGAATGAGAGGTGGAAGGAGTGGATTTTAGAGAACCTGTGTGATTAGCTGTCTAGGAGGACAGCCTTATCTATAATACTATATTTTTGTTTCTCTGTTATTTATGATAAAACACACTTTCTAACAAACTTAAGGATAAGTCCTTAAAACCAGCAAGAATGGGCATAACCAACAGAAGAGCTTCCAAAGAGAAGAAGAAAAATGTAAAGGAATTCAGGGTCAACACAGCTGCAGATAACATAAATGAGCAGGAAGGAATAAATAACTACCCCTAATAGGGTAACTTGTAATATAGGGCGTGTGGTGGAAAAAGAGAAGGGGGAAGTACTTCTGGAGAAAATGAGGTCTCCCCACATTTGCTGAGTTAGACTTGAGGTGGCAAAGAGAAACCCATTAAAAAATATGGGAGAGGCAGTCAGCAATAAGAATATGAGGGGAAAACAAGATATTACAACAGAGGGCAATTAGTCTCTCAGTAAGCCAGCACAGGAGCACAAGAGACATGGCCAAAGACAGAGCTGCTGGGGAGCTCAACGAGGTGGTACAAACCTGGGACATGGCAGAGATAATAGAGTCTGGTGGAGAAGGAGAAAGGGTACAGAATATTTTGTGGTTTGTTGTTATTATTTAGCACCCAAACAAGGAGAAATTTCAGAGAGAAAACTTTGCAACTTTGATTAATGCTGTTGTTTTAAGTGAAGCTGTTGGTTGTTTCACAAACCATCTGCAAAACAGTGGAAACACGAACAGAATCCTTAAAGCAGATCTTCCAATATTAGTCACTTTATCTGCCATCTGTTGGGAGCTGCAACTGCCAGTTCATTTCATTTTCTACAAGCGGACCCTAAAATAACTCACTGCAAAATTGTAATATTTTTCTCACTTCCTGCAAGGAAAAGGCATCCTAACTTCTTTGAAGTAAGGCATGAAATGGCTGATAAAATATCAAGATGAACTTAATAAGTATGTACTGGCTCATTCAACTGATACGCTGTGAAGTTGGAGGAACCTTTGATATTCCATTAATTTCACTGTAAAAACCAGTTGCATGAACAGAAATAAGTTCCCAGACAATGAAGGAATCTTCATGCTCATTATTTTTTTTATTGAAGTAGACAGAAGCTTGACAAAGAACTACACTACTTGTAGCTACCAGGATAAATTCACTGGACATCCAATACAGCACCACACTAGGTACAAATACATATAATGCCTGAGCTTTCAGTGGATTATATTACAGCAATAACCACATGTCAGGATAAATTAACATGTAACATCAGGATATTCATGTTGCTTGGACAAAAGTAAAAGGACAGAAAAGGAATTACCAGGTACATTTTAAAGTAAGAAAGGGACAATGGAAAAATAAATAAAATTTTGAATATGGATATGCTTTGTATCTACAGAAGAGTGAAAAATCATACTATTTTTTGTGCCTGCTAGAGAAGACATGCAAGGCTGCACTCACTTGCCCAAGCAATAAGAATGAAAAACAGAATGGTGAGGGAAGAGAAGACATCAACAATGAGTTTCCAGTTCCAGTTCTACTTACAGTATGCATAACTATTATTTGAGAAAAGTTCATCCAACAGAAGCACATTCACAGATGAGAGAAATGAGTGGCACCAGGAGACTGCCCCGATGCCGCAGAGGTGCACAGGTGTGAGCATGAATTCTGATAACAAACTGTGCTTATTTCTCATGTGGTGTTCACCCCAAAATCTGAATTACTTTCGGGAAGAAAGGGACTGTATTCTGATTTTACTAGGGAAGAACCTCTCCCACAGATTTGCTCAAGGTTATATAGAAGAATGAGGACTCTGCTCCATAATGAAACTTTCATTTTATCACAGAAAGTGGAAAGAGGAATAACACATATTTAAGAAAAAGTTGAGCTTTATCAAAAGGCATTGAAAAATACCTCCATAAACAAGGTGAAGTATTGAATACATATACAGTAAATAAAGTAACTTGCCAATAAAGATATTGACTGGGAATCACTGGGAAGCCAAAGAGAAATTCACTTGAATTAAGATAATGTCTCTGGCTGCTAACAGCAAGTATTTCAGTTCTGTTTGTGTCAGCATCNGTTTGTGTCAGCATCCAGGGCAGGTCAGATACATTGCCAGAACCATTAGCTGCCCTTAAGAAACTGAAATACTCCAGAAAACAGAAAATCCTGCTGTCTGTGTAGACCGAGGCTGCCTGGACAGGTACGCGTATAATTGTGCACTTTAGTTATGTATCTTCAGTGACCTGGAGACAAACCAAGAGTCTAGAAAAAATGCCAGGTTGTCCATTTTGTGACATTCGTTTTGCAATAAGATATTTAAAGCAGTTACATCCATACAAAGCCAGTGAATTCAAGTCTATGGCCCAGTACTTAAAAACAGAGATAAGTTAATTTTTCACAGCGTTAGACCTCCTTTCCATAAAGTGACATCAGTTTTAGAATCACAGAACCATTCTGGTTGGAAGACACCTCAGGAAATCCAGGAGGTCATTCTCCCACTAAAAAAAGTCAAGTGGGTTGACCAGGGCTGGATGCCAAGTGCCCACTGAGCCCCTCTATGTCTCCTCAGCTGGATGGGGGGAGAGCAAATTGGGCTAAAGGCTCGTGGGTTGAGATAAGGACAGGGAGAGATCACTCAGCAATCACCACCAGGGGTAACACTGGTTTCTTTGGGGAAAATTAGTTTATCACAAATCAAATCAGAGCAGGGCAATAAGAAGTAAAACCAAATGTTAAAGAACCTTTTCTCCATCCCTACTTTCTTCCCAGGCTACGAAGGTCTAGGAAAACTTAGAAGTACCATGCATTAATGGATGTCCTGGGCACCACAGCACATCATCCCCACGTCTGTGAGTGAGTGAATGGCACTTGTGGGGTCTCTGCAATAACCAACCCTGCTTCCCTGCATCTGGAGGCCCTTAACAAAGTGCTCCCCACAGATGCAGTAACACAACCCCTTCTGCAGCCTGCTCTCCACCCCCCACTTGGCAGAGAGATATAATTTTCTTTTCACATTCAAAAGGAAGAAAGCAACTTTGAACAGTGTCTCTCTGGCTCCAGCTGTGACGTGAGGATAGAGCTCTTCCCAGCTACCAGAAACTCAAACATAAAGGCAGCAGATGTGAAGGAAAATGCAGTTCTTCAAAACAGAAGCCACATCCCCAGCTGAAAGAGAAAGCAAGTCCCCAGCTCCCCAGTGACGTAAGATGATCTCCCCTGTGTACACAGATTTGGGACAGAAATTCAAATAAACAAAAGAACAAATATTTGCCATTTGCTTCTACATTATGATGACAAAGATATAACCCACAATGGTACAGAATATCCAATTTTGCATTTATTATAGTGTCTATTTTGTTCCTAGGTTGGATTTTCTACCACTGGGTTATTGCTCTGATGCCCTGCAGCACAAGAGTTGAAATTGTCCCAGGATGAAAATTTGTGATAATGCTTTTGTTTTTATTATCCTAGACAAATTTGCTTCTTTGTAAACCTATCTAGTCTTGTCACTACCCATATGAAGTATGTCAGTATTATTTACAAATTGATTTAAGTCAAGGATGATTTTCTGATGCCCTTAGGCTGATGACATTCCACCATGGCAGTGCTCTCTTCCTATGGAGTTGCTTTAACTTTCAGAATTTGCATTTTGCCATTATTCCCTTCCTGATTTATTATTTTTGATTCTCACAAGACAAATCCTGTGCTTCTCCACTCAGTTTCTTCTCCCACTCGTGTTTTATTTTCAAGAATTTCCTTTGTTCCTGTTTCATGTGTTATATTGGTTACCTTTATGTTTGTTTACCTGCACTGGCTTTAAAAAAAAAGTTACTGTGAAAATCCCTGTACCACTTCTTCCTTTTTTTTCTTGTAATCTCAGCCTGGTTCGTATTATTCATTTTTGTCTTTTAGGGAGTGTTTGGATTATGTTTCAGTGGAAATGCTATTCATGGGAAGTGTCTCCCTTTGAAAATGAATCAGCATGTACAAATTCATATGTTTTTACTCCTCAGGAACAGATGTTAAGGGAATGTAGGTTAAGCTTTAGATCCAAACTAGTCTCTGCAGGACTATAATTTGCTGAGATAAACAGAAAGATGGAAAGGCAAACCAACAGGGGCATCCCAGATTTAACATCCCTTCTGTTCTGGTGGAGATACATTTGCCTCTGTCACTTGCAGATACGCTTTGCTGCCACAGTAATCAAAACCAACACAGAAATCTCCCTTAATCACTACAACATTGTCAGTCTTGTCTAAAGCTATAAACATGCAGTTCATCAGGGACTGAAATTTGTAAATATTCCAGACAAATGTGTATTGTCCAATACTGTAATTTTTCTTCTATGAAATATGTTTATAAAAATACATGTTTATAGGAATATTTGAGGAACTCATAAATGTCACACAAAGATAGAAATGGTCAAAAGCTTGCATAAATGTTTAATGAAAACTAATACAACCTTTAGTTACCGAGAGAAGGCTGACAATTTTGTCATTGCCTTTGAAAATGGCCCAAAAAATTAATGGATTTGTTCTCACCTGCAGTCACTACTCAGTTCTGCTTGGTCCCTCCAGCAGATTTTTGGAGTATGTTGGATTGGGGCCACCAGCCAGACTTGAAAATCTCACTCATTCACTTGCATTTGTTTTTAGGCCAATAAGCTATGATTAGCTTTTCATCATCATAATTAATGTAGTATGGATTAATTAGTTGATTTAGGTACTGAGTGGCAATTTTTCATTTGACTGTGGCAGGATATGCACAGCATATCTCCCCTCCAGAGAATTTCTGCATTTAATACTCATCTTGGTTTCTGTAAATTTTTTTGACATCCCTTCCAAGCAAACTAATCTTACAGGAAAAAGTCACTTCAGTAGACAGAAGCACGAGAGAAGAAAGATCATAAGCCTCCTTCAGTGCAAAAGCAACCTGAAAAGAAGTATGCAGAAAAAGAGGGCACCAATCTGTGCATTCTGCACCATTTTCCAGTAAGATTTTGCAACAAGACACCCCAAAGCATAGTTCGGTATGAGGATGGAAACTGAAACCTCTCTTGCCAACCCATTCCAGCGTTTGACCCCTCTCACAATAAAAGCAGTGTTTTCTCAGGTTCACAAAGAATTTCATGTGTTTCAGTCTGTGCCCACTGCATCTTGTCCTGACAGTGGGCACCTCTGAGAGGAACAGGAGCCCTTCTTCCTTAGAGCCCCCATGAAACAGAAATCAACATTGACAAGGTCTGCACTGAGACTTCTCCAGGCCAAACAATCCCAGGTCTCAGCCCTATGCTGAGATGCCCTCTGACCAAAACTATGTACAATTAATAAAATTGCAATAAATTAGCAGCTTAATATCAAGGCTGTGTTTAAATACTTGTTAAATCAGGCCCAAGGACTCTGTAAATACAAACTGCTTTCAGAGAGCAGGATGTTCCCGCTGAGGAAGCAAACAATTCTTTACCCAAAAAATGTCATTATCCCAAAGAAAATATAAATCACAATGATAAATATCCAAATCTATTTCAAAGAAATTCTGCTTCTAAGATTACTTTGTGATTGGTTCCTTCAGAATTAAAAGAAATATGTTTTCCTTTGAAACGCCCTCCAGAAAGGAACAAGATTTTCGGAAGCACCAGAATACAGTCTCACTCCAAGCCTCACATCAAGAGAGCAGACCAGGAGGTTCCACAGCAGCAGCTGGGAAGATTTACTCCACAGGTGCACCCTGGATCCAAACTAAGACGTTAATGCAGATGAAGGCAGTGTTTATGAGGATTTTTTCGAGCATACATCTCATAAAGTGGCGCTGTGTGGTACAGACCTCCTTACCCTTTGCTTGCTTTATTACCCTGTTCAAAAGGAGAAATATCAAAGCAAAAGAGCCTTGGTGTATCCTTTGTGTGTGTCCAGAATTAGGCGTAAAAAGGGGGTTCTGTAGCACTGAAAGAAGAGCTTTTAGAAACAAGAAACATCATAGCTTACTTAAATAATTTATCACCCATAACCAAATACAGATGTTTCCACTTGCCATGATTTCTTTTTGTTTTTTCAGAAATAATACAAAAGTAATGCTATTTTGAAAATACAATTGCATCTTGACAGAAATTTGTGTAGTACTTTATTCCATCTCAGGCATATGTTACCTAGTAATTCCTTTGTAAATTTATGGCAATTACTCCTTAGCATCTTCTTTAGCATTTAGAGTTTTTCCTTGACACGTGCAAAATAAATGCCATGTACTTTCTGCAAAGCATAAACAGCCACAGAATTACTTTGCAAAAAGAGTGCAATTATCATTTAATCATGTTTAATTATATGGGTAATGTACCTCGAGCAAGTGTTACAGAAACTGAGAAACAGATACTTCGTTACAGTTACAAAAATGGTATTTAATCTAATAGAATATCGCCTGTCATGTAGCATTGCTCTGCTATCATACCCAGAGGCATCTCACTGATTTTACTACTCAGAAAGCAACTTAAGCTTTTTGGCCCTCACCTCCTGGCACTCCCAGCTGGGACAAGGCCTGTGGTTTATAAATCTACAAGAAAATGAAAATAGGGGAGCTGTGTCATAAAAATGAAATTTGGAGTACAGTATCTACAGTTTCAAGAGTTCCAGTGTTGCTTATCTACATTTAGGCTTTCTTTTTGGGTTTTTTTTTTTTCCAATTATGTACTAAATTAATAAAAATCCTCATAAAAACAGGCCCATGACTCACTGAGAACCTAACACCAGTTTTTTATAATGTCATCAGCACCAAGCACGCTGTATAACATAGAAAGGTTGATGATAGAAGACCTTTTCTCTCCTCCAAGGGCTTTACAAACCAGATCTGCACTGCTTTTTTGGAATATCTTCTCCACAGCACTCAGCTTTCTTCCCTAAGGGAAGGGATCTGGCAATCTGAGAATCAAGACTTGCATTTCACAGCAGTTGGGGTATGAACAGAGCTGATTTATGTCAGGCCAGTGCTCTGGGCAGGCCTGGCTATGTTAAACAGCAGAGCAGATTCATTTTCAGAAGCTTGCTGAAAACAGAGTCTGCAGTGATTTATAGGGGTCTTACCAATCACTAAATCACTTACTTGACTTTGTAGAATAAACATTAGTACATTTTTTCCTTTCACTTGCTTTTTTCTTCTCATTTATAACATGCTAGCTAAGCCCTAGAGCTAAAACACTATCAATATTTGTAAAACATTTCCTATATAAAAAGCAATTCCTGCAGTTCTTAGCTAAGAAATCAGCTGAATGTTTTGATAATATAAATGAGGAGCATCCAGTAGGTAATATATGGTCTGTCTTAAAACAGTCTTCTGTTTTAATGTGGGCAAATAATGACTTATGTAAAGACCTTTGGCCTACTTAATATTGCCCATTTCAGGTGTAAGCTGAAGAGCAAATGTGAAAAAATGACTCTAGATACTTCTATTTTCGAAAAATCACCATACATTACTGAAAAGATCAAAAGCTATTAAACTGTTGTTTTTCCAGCTGTACACTAATATGAGCTACTTTAATTTTGCTCCTTATGAAGCCTGAGGTAAGATGACCAGTGGCCAAGATTTCCTCTAACTTTTTTTGCACAGTCCTCTGGACTAGATTTTATCCGTCCATCCAAAGGCAGCCCTGCCTACAAAAGGGGTCAAGGATTCCCCCAGCAGGGCATTAGGCACAGCTCCAGTCCCTGTGTTTGCCAGCTACAGCATTAAGTGAGAGAGAAAGTGAGATAAAACAGCAGGTGTCAAGTAAAAATTGCTTTCCAGGTCTAAGAATAGACAAGTTGATGGTTCCACTGAAGTAAATCAAAGTTTTTTCACTAACCTCAGCACAAGTTCTGTTATTTAAATCTTGTTCAGCCCAGGACACCAGCCCCTTTAGCCTCAATATCACCAAAAATAAATGGCAGGGTAATGCAAAACTAATCATATAAGAAGATCAAACACACATTTCTAATTAAATGCTGTTTAGTGTCCTATAGTTCAAGAAATAGGTTTTTCTTCTAATGATTTATTTAAATTCTGTTTGATACTGTGCTTCATCTGCTTTTGTTTGCTTTTTTTGATCTTAGGCTATTATTTACCTTACAAACATTTCATGCCTGCCTAGCATTCTCCAGAGCTGTGAATCACGCTGCTTCGTCTTCCTCAGAGGCATTCATTCCTTCTTTTTTATTGATGTTCTACCTCCTCAGGGTACCTGATCTTTGTCCCTTTATTGATGCCTCATTACATGCCTTTTTCTCCATAGTCAAACAGGTTTCTTGAGGATGGTGCAACACAAAGTCAAAGCAAAACATCTAAGGAACCCTGGGAAAGACACAGGGCAAAGCATTGGAGTGCAGCTAAAAGGGTGTTGGCCCTGCTGAGACAGAGAGGCCTGGCAGCCTGATGTGTGTGTCAGGGGGAAACAATGAAAAGCAAAGAAGAATCATGTGTTAAGACTGAGTAAAAGTGTCCAGGAAGAAGAAAGAAAACCCCTGGCAGAGTGAAAGCTGAAGCAGAACCAAATACACAAAACTAATAAAAGGAGATTTACTAAATGCTTAGCTCTTAAAGCAAAAAAAATATTGTTTAACATTGCAAACGGACCAAATTCTGTTCAGCTGGGGCTACTGAGTTATTTAATTTATAGCAACACCTTAAAATCCATCTACTTGAGTGAAGAGACACCAGTCCTGTGGCAGGAGAAGGCCTTTTTATTGATAGCAGTTATTGTTCCACACACTAGGCCGCCACCATGCCCCAGGTGATGCATGACCCTCTGACTTTGTTCAGGTCTGAGCTTTAATTGCCAAGTAGATTCTTGTGGAAGTGTGGCAGCCAGGCAAAGGTAAGGGTCTGGGCACAAATCAATCTGTCAGATCCCTTGTCAGTGCAAAGCCCTACGAAGCTGTGAAGGATAAGACTCTTCTCCAGACTAAGAGGGTAAATATAAATATCATTTTGAAACTATCAGTTGGATAGTTAAGTCCCTACAGTCAGATATTAAGACATTTGTCAGCAGGGGTGTATGGACATGATTCAAACCCAGCGAGCCAGAGATTTTTCCATTTGCTTCAATGGGTTTGGAATTCTCTCCAAAGGACCTGCCAGGGAGGTTGCCTTAGCAGCCAGAGGCATCGAATTCCTTCTCTCGCAGGGGGCAAGACTTCCTGCAGAGAGGGGACACGTCACGAAACAGGGCTGAGGGACACTGAAGGGATGAGAGCAGCAGCCAGCGGGAGGAGAAGGGTCCTTTAGAGCCCAGGGAGGTGGGAGCAGCTGCTGCAGCTGCTCGGGGGCCCACGGATGGGGTGGGATGCAGAGAGTGGGAGCTGGGGAGAGCCAGAGCACAGCCTGAGAGTCAGACTGCACTGCAGAGAGGGAGGCCGGCATCCTGTGCGTGTCCCTCGACTGGAGGACCTTGTGTGAGATGACCTTTGAGGGAGGCAGCCCCAGGGCTGAGTTGCACATTTCCCCTGCAGAGCTGGAACACGGGCTTTTCTGCTCTGTCTCTTATAAAGACAAGCTCTGACTCTGAGAAATAATTATGGAACCAGAGTCAGACCAAATTTCTTCTGGAAGACAAATTCTATTAATGAAAAACTGTTTTCTCTGTAACTTTTCTTTTTTTTGCGGGGGGGAATGGTGTTGGGGGGAGAATGGTGTTTGGTTTTGCGTCTGGTTTTGTTGGGGGTTTTTTTGTTGGTCTTTTTTTACCATGAAATATCCAGATTTTATGGACACTAAGAGAAATATTTCATAAATACTATCCGCTGTCTGCTTGCCCCATGCAAATAGCTATCACCACAGAAATAATAGGTGTAAACATATTTTGTCATTTATTTCTAAAATAAAAGAGCATAAGAGTTGCCTAGATTCTCAGTTTAACTAATGTTGATAATTTTCCTCAAAAAATGGCATTTTGGTGTAATGTTAGGTTGTCTGTAAGATGTAGTATGTATCATATGAAATGCCAATTATATTTTTTTTACTTACATGTATTAATAAATAGCATGGAGTAAATACAAATGAGATTTCAGGACTGTGTAACACTATGAACTCAAAAACAGAACATGTTCTTTTTACAAACTTATGAATATAAAGGACCTTGAAATGGCAGGTTAGCTTGCAGATCTCATTAGCAGCTCTGAATTTTAACTTCTGTTTTATAACAGCTGCTGTACATTGTGGCTGATAGTTCTTTCACAAAAATAACCTTCATGGTATCATTTTTACTTAATCTAGTATAATTAGGGATCAAAATCAGACCTATCACAGCTCCCTGAGATGATAACTGGTGGATTAACTTAGCATTAATTAGTTCAGTGTCATTTTATGTTACCCATTGTAAGGTATACACAGAGACTTGAACTAGCAGATTATTGAAAAGAGACCTTTTTTTCCTGAATCAATTTTTACTTACAAATGTGAAAATAAACAAATGTTATATGCACAAAGTCCTGGAAAAAAAATTCCTATGACTGGAAAAGTCGGGATGCTTGAAAAAAGTCATGGGTTATTACATTTCTCACACAGGGGATTAGAAATAGATTAAGGATTATATTATTAGTGCTTTACTGATACTGGGAAAGAGGATGAGATAATTAACACATTTGAATATTGAATATTGAATATTGACCTACTGTTTTTATTTTTCCACAAAATTTGACTGAAAATTTGGCAAAAAAAAAAAAAAGCCCTAAATGATTTTTAAAAAGTCTAGATAATCCATGAATACATTTGGCTGTCTTCATCTGGAATGACACTTAATGAAAGCAAGACAACAGAAATTGCATTACTGACATCACACCTTGAGCTGGCCACATCAGGTGTCCCCTGGATCTCCCCTCTGAAACCTGTGGGCAGACTGGAGACTGGGCTGGGACCTAAGCGTGTCAGAAGGGCAGCTGTGAGATGAGCAGACAGCACTNCAAATGTTATATGCACAAAGTCCTGGAAAAAAAATTCCTATGACTGGAAAAGTCGGGATGCTTGAAAAAAGTCATGGGTTATTACATTTCTCACACAGGGGATTAGAAATAGATTAAGGATTATATTATTAGTGCTTTACTGATACTGGGAAATAAGATGACATAATTCATCACATTTGAATATTGAATATTGACCAACTGTTTTTATTTTTCCAGAAAATTTGAAAGTAGGGAATTTCTGAAAGGNGATTTTTAAAAAGTCTAGATAATCCATGAATACATTTGGCTGTCTTCATCTGGAATGACACTTAATGAAAGCAAGACAACAGAAATTGCATTACTGACATCACACCTTGAGCTGGCCACATCAGGTGTCCCCTGGATCTCCCCTCTGAAACCTGTGGGCAGACTGGAGACTGGGCTGGGACCTAAGCGTGTCAGAAGGGCAGCTGTGAGATGAGCAGACAGCACTCCACCAGCTCTAGAGACGTGTAGAGAAGTTAAAAATGTTCAGCTCAGCCTCATTCTGAAATACTTTATGTTACACACAGCATGAATTCATCCATCTCCTTTGTTCCATCTCCTTTCCAGCCTCTCCACCTGACCACCCTCCATGCAGGATGCATCTTGGTTTCAGCCCACTTGAGTCCTGATCCCTGTTCTGGAAAATGTCCCTGAAAGTAGGGAATTTCTGAAAGGTCACAGTGATTTTGTTGGAATAAATGATCTTATGGTAGTTAGAAGGCCTTAAGGCAAAGAATGAGATTCATCTGACCCCATGACAGCACTAGAAGCTGAGTTTTCTGGCTCCCTGTCAGACCAGATTTGGTTTTGGTTGGATTTAGAAATGTATGATCTTTGAGAGCAATGGCTGAACCAAGAGCCCCAGAATATGGAGCTGATCACATCAAGCTGCTGTATGCATGTAAGAAATCCCAAACCAAAACTCCCAGACGTTTCCAGATCTTCAGCAGAATCTAAATCATTATGATGCCTGAATTATAATCAGGTTCTTAGAGTTTTCAGGGTAAACTGCTGTAAAGCCAGGATTTGTTAGAGAGCCCTCCTGACTTTAGTTGTGAGACACTGTGCCCACCAGGACTGAGTAAATCCAACAGCTCCAGAAGTCAGGATTCTCAGTTGTGAGACAGAAAACAACCTGACAAGCTTTTTAATCATTTAACTTTGGGTTTGGAAGTTTACCGAAATAAAAACACTTACGGGAGGAAAAAAATCAATTTAAGAATTTTCCAGAGGAAATTTCACTGACCTTTAACACCAATGAAGTCTGCTTCATACCCACAGAAACGGAGTAATAACCAGGTGTGGGTCTGCACTTCTCTAAAACAATTTACACAGGTGACACCTCCAGATCAACTCTATTTCCACATGCAAGGTCATGGCTCTCAGACACAAGGCAGAAAAGAAGCATGGACCCCAGCCTCTGAGTCAGAGCCCTTAAATCATGTCACTGTCATCTCATTAAGTCTTTTCACTTTCCTTTCACACTCTTTCTCTGCCACGGTTTTGAAAGATGCTTCTTCAGGGACCACACCAATATGATGAACTCGCTCATTCAAATGGACATTGCAGGTTTTCAAAGAGATATTAAACACTCTCATAATGCTAATAATAACAAATAACAAGCCAGCAATGATGGGTTTTTTTGACCCTTGATGGACTAGAAGTCAAAACAAGTTATGGCACAATATATATTTATTAGTCAATGAAACAGAATGGCTTTAAAAAGGGAAGCATCAATAAAACTGGGGGGGAAATGTGAAGGGATAACCCTCATGACAGTACCATGGTAACACTTCTTGCTGTACTGCAGCTGAGTGCTAGGATGAATTTGCAAGGGAAATAGCTTTCCAACCCAGACCATTCAATCAAATTTTAAGTTATATGGTCATTATAGGCAACTGGGGAATATAAATAACAGGGAATGCTTATTGTGCCTCTTCTGGTATCCTTAGTTATTAAGCTACTGCTTCAGCAGCAACAATAAGCAATATGTATATTTTGATTCCTGGGTAACTTGTTGGAAATTAGGTTTCACAGTAGTGTTTATGTATTAGTCTGATCAAATGCTGCATTATCTTCTATGCTTCTTGGTGGTATTTATGTATTAAGCTTCCTTTTATTAAGTTTCTTGCTGAAATATGAGGTATTAAGTAAAGACTCCCCATAGCAAATTATGTCAGTTTCTTCGTATTATCACTGCATTACCCTGCTCTGAATGATCTTATGTGCCTCATTAGCATAACATGAATTACAATAGGGAGTTTAATCTCCAGCCCTACACTTCTTTATGCACATCTTTTTCTCCCCATAACTTTTCATTACTGCAGGCTGGGAGTTTAGGCCGGTAACCAAACAGGAACCAAACAGGGAAAAAATCGTGTTCCAGGATGAATGAATGTGGCAGCCTGCAGGAATAGGGAATGGTATCTGAGTGTTCTCCCAATGATGGCAGCAAATAGGGGAATGGAATGAAATTTCAAGGCGTACATGTATCATTTTTACTGACCCTGCATACCTAATGACAGGAGAAACGAGCCAACATTTTGCCACAGCACCCTAAGAGAAAGGAGTGCAAAGACCCAGCTTCTTCCCATGGGTTTTGTGCAGCTCAGTAAGTCCTTCGAGTCAGGAACAGAGATCTTCTGTGCCTCATGTGAGGGAAACAGGCATTTAGAGGAAGCTATGTAGATCCCATGCAAAAGCCATTAGAACAGAGCCTTTTCTCACTGTGTTGCCTTCTACTGCCACTTCATAAGGGTAGTTTTTTCCTATTCATTTCGTGATATGTTTATATGGTCACATTAATTGAGACACTCGGCACCTATGCACGAACCTTTTCAAAACACCAAAATTCTTATGTTCTTTTCCTAGAGGCAGAGAAAAGTACATTGAAAGGGAATTTACAAAAATATTCAGTTATATATCACTCTGCTTCAAGGGAAGCCTTTATTTTTATGTTTTAAAATAAGTTTCAAGTGAATGGTTCAGCCCAAGTTTGGAGGACTGAGCAGATGAGTTAAATAAATAATGACTTAATTACGGACAGCTTTCATCTCCAACCGTAAGGCCTAAGATCTGATAGGCTTTTACACCCACACTTCATAAAAAGCAGCTCCAGGAACAACTTTGATAGATCACACATCTACCTGAACAAAAGGAGACAGGCTTCCATGTCTTAAAAAAAAAAAAAGGCAAAAGCAAAAAAAAATAGGCTTTTATTTATTCTAAACACTGACACACGAGTTCAATATTAGTTACTTCATATAACCATGTTTTGAAAATAAATTGTACTGAATTTCTGGTATTTTATTGGTGACGTGAGTGATTAAAACTGAAGATTTCTCCATGGCTGAGCCTAAAGCACAGAACACAGGAGAACAGAGTTAACCTGCCAGCTGTGTAACAGCATTGTGTTTCTGAAATGCATCCTATTTCAGAAATGTTTGGTATTTCCACACTGAATGTTAAATATGAAGATATTAATATTTTGTTTCTGATCTTGTGAAGGGTTGGTCTAAATAAATGAAAAAATTCTGAGTGTTTGATTTAAGATATGATTTTGTAGAAATTCATATCCAAGTTTTTAAAAGAGACTCTTCTGCATAAAGTGACTGCAAAAGATATTTTACTGGGAAAAGTGCAACTTCTGGTACTTTTTTATCATGCCATTGTGATTGCTGTAGTCACAGCATTTGACTGTGGGTCTCTTTAGGGTGATAATATTTCTGGCTATAAATGTTTTTATTTATCTAAACACTAGCACTGGAAAGGGAGCTGAGCCAGCACAGAATCTTCTCTTACAGCCCCTGTGGGCACCAGCCTCTGCCTTCTGGTTGTCAGGCAACCTCTCTGAAAGAACTCCATGGATTTATGGATTTAAATGCTAGACTTTCCGGAGCAGTGTATTCCAGAGAGTTTCAGATTCAACAGAATAAAATTTAAACAGGGACCTGCCCTCTCTTACCCTTTCTAACAAAAACAGGCTATTATTTGAGTTCTGCCACAAACGTGAAATGTGCAACCTGCTTCTGCTGCAGAGTTATTCGTGTTTACCTGTAGGTGTTTGCAGTTACCTATGATTAAACTTCAGCAAGACCTCATATTCCACTTTGAAATTTACAGCTTTTTCGTCCTTTTAAAAACAATTTCAAACATCGTTTTTGAAATACCCTCATGTCCAAGCCAAATTGAAGTTTGCACTTCTTTTCAGCCTACAGAGGCTCTGTTATTGTTTTACTAACACTTAGTGTCTCAGCCATCTTCCAACCACATGACAAAATCCAGCATTGTGTGTGTAGCCCTGTCACAGCCAGAGGGAGCTGTACCAGACCTGCTTCTGTCTTGTATTTGCACCATCAGTGCCAGTCATTCATGTTTGGATTGGGTATCATATCAAATTCAGGCTTCTGCCAGGAGCACATGAAATACAACCACACTTTAAATTTACTTCTTTAGAATGAGAACCATTTTCAACAGAGCTGAGTGTAATTCAACACCTCAAAATCCATAGGTTAATTCTAATTTAAATGCATGTAAAACCTGATATTATAATATTTGTTTATCATCTGTACATTATAGAAAGGCAGAAGAGAGAAAAATCACTGGAAAAATCACTGGAAAGAAGACGAAGAGGAAAGTTTTCAGGGAAGTGACTGAACATTTATCAAGTCAGTGACACACAAAGCCTTGCTGGATGACTTTGCAGCAGCAGTTGGACACTGTGCAAAGCAGACATTACCTGGTATTCATCCACTGTGGGGTCTTGCAAAGCATGACTGAAAAAGATCACTTGGAATGTATTTGGAAAAACCTGAGCAGTATATCAGTTCAGTCTGGAGCAGAAATACAGAGGCATAAACCCATGAAAATATCGTGGGAGATAGAAGGGAAGAGAAGCAGAAATGTGTGTGCAATTTCACTGATTGCTTCCTCTGGGAATAAAGAAGTTCAGATAAGAGTCTCTATGAGCAAAGTCAGATAAGCTCTTTGTCAGGACAGTGGGAGGCAGATACTGATGCAAAAAAGAGACAGCAAAATCTATCATTCAAAAATCTATCATCATTCAGGAGCACTCAGCACCTCTTCATGTCTACATGTTAATACCTCTGCCACTGGCTTTGCTTCCTCTGAATTATTTTTATTCATGACCCAAAACATCTCTCATATTTCATTTAACACAAAAAAGGTATCATCTTGATATATAGAAGTACTTTTCTGCAGGACTTGTCTTAGTTCTGGATAAATTCTTTGATGCACCTGTTGGCCTTCTTTCAATAATATTAACAATTAAAGTCAAGAAAAATACACCTTTTCACCACCTACTCTTAACATTATACTGTACATCTTGCAATATTAAAAAACATTAGAATGCTTTTCTCCGAGGAATTAATTCAAAATTATATTATTAAGCTGCCTTATTCCCAACCAACTTTCCATTCTGTTTTTTTTTAACTGCTGTAGCAGTGCTATTAAGATGTCTAGAGCCAGAAAAAAATTCATAAAGAAAAACATTTATGCTACAAACAACTCATGACAAACACTAATGCACTGATAGAAGAAAATATATGGCAGCGTCACTCCAGGGAGCCGTAGATCTTCAGTGGAAACACAGAGGTAGAGGGGCTACAAACAAGCCACAGGAAAGAAACTGGAACACCTGGAACTTCATGTCAGTCAGCCATAACTTAAGCCAGGCTTAAATAAACAACTGCAGTTAAGGCTTGACAGCTCTTGTGCAGCATCCAGGAGAGAGAGATGTGTTTATTTCCCTTTGCTCCTCAACTCAGACATGCAGTCAGGTCCATTCCTACCTGGATCAGCCACAGCTGGGTTTTGCCATGTGTCTGAAACAAGACAAATTCCTGCTGTGGTATCACCAATGTCCTACTCTTGCTCTAATAAGCCATAACCAAAAAAAATCAACCCAATCTACAGTTGTTGCTGACATCAGGTTAAAAGCAAATGCAACTGTTTCACTCTTCTTGTCTTAAAAAGTTACTCCTCTGTCTGAGCAAATGCTAAATAGAATGATAAACCCATCATTAAAGGAAAGGGAAAGTTATAGGCTAATAAATTTAATTCTTTTTCATTTAAATGGAAAAATTGGCAGATTGAAGAATGCTTCTGCCAATTCAGATCAACAGAACATTTGCTTTACAAATTATCCTTTTGATAGCAAACATAAACGAGATGTGAGACTATACATTGAAAAGATCAAATGTCATTAAGTTGTGCACTCAACACAACAGCATCAGGAAAAGCAGCATGTAGAGGTGCCATCATTCCAGCACATAAATCACTCAAATTACACAATGATGTGGTACCAGTTTCCCCCTTTTGGCACCTGCTCGCTGTTTGCAGGTTTATCTCCAAGCATGAACTGATCTGCACAATTAGATACCTCATACATGCTTCAAAATTCCCCAAGTTTGGTAAAATCAAAACTATTACATTAAAGAAAAAGAATCTTAAATATCAAAACAGTATTTGGGGTAGGGATGTGGAGGACATTCAGCTACACAACAAGGGTGATTATCTTCAGCCTTCATTAAATGTGCTGAATAGCCTCCAAATATTAATTGGCATATTGCAATAAATGCTGCCATTGTTTGTTACTGCAGCAATTATTTGAAATGTCAGCTCCTCCCATGCTACTGCAAACAGTCCTAAATAATAAAGGAACCAGCCTTAAAAATGTAAATTTTCCTGAAAATTGTTATGGACAAGAGCATGCATTCATTGCCAGAATGCTTTGACTGCATTACTATTATTATTATTATTATTATTATTATTATTATTATTATTATTATTATTATTATTACATTTTGCTGCTATTATACCTGAACCCCATGTACTACTGATGACAGTATCTGACAGGTCTATTGTTCATTTTAATCTTACTAAGACAGATATCAAGTTCATGTATATTAAAAAAATTCTTCTGTATTTATTAACTTCTCCCTTTGGTCAAGCTCAGTCAGTATGTCACATTTTATCTGAAAATAAAATAAATACAATACATAAAATAATTATTTTTCGTCAAAGCTACACCAGAGCAGTAAAGTCTACTGATAAGACTGCAGGTCAAAAATCAGTACATTAGGCTTTCTTAGGACTTTTCCCCTCACCATACAGCCCTGAGCAAGTTGCTTAATGTCTCTGTCCATCTCTGCACTCATCTTGTATATGAGGCATGATAATAACTTTGCAGTGAATCATTTTCAATACTCTTAGAGGGCACAGATGGAAGTTATTATTCAATGCAAATCCTTGTTGTTGTTTTGCTATAAAATCTACAAAACAAAGTGTGTTATGATATTAGGAATGTTCTAGAGAACTGAAATTGCCAGTCAAACCACCTCTGACAGCTGAGTTGCTTCCCCTAGTTCAGAGTCCCATCCCAGTCCTGTTTCTTGGGAAGCGCCCTGATCATTTCAACACAGTGTGCAAAATAGTTCGTTCCAACACAATGGCCAGAGAGTATTTTTTAATAAAAGGCAGGACACCTGTAGATTCTCAGAATGCAAATCAGCCACTTTTGATCTGAGCCATTGCTTCAGGGGAAGTTGATGGATTTGAATGGACTGTGCAACATAAATAATTAATATGTGATAATTATAGTGCACAAACTGCACAGGTACCACAGCCATCCAACCCCTGTCCTAATTCTGTTCCAACACAAATATTAATCAAGACATCTTAAGTGGAACTTGATGTAAAAAATGAAAGAGTCTCATAGTCTTATCAAATATGGAGTCAGTATTAACAACCACTTCTGTGATTATATCATTGATTTAAGCTTAAATCCTTTTATTTACAGTCTTGTCTCACATGTGAAGCCGTTATAAACACAATGAACAAAGCAACCAAAACTGGAATCTCAGTACTGTTATCCTAAATATCCTTGGTGCTTAGGTATGGCCCACAACAAAAACAAAAGAAACCAGCTATCAACCTGCCTCTGGATTAGTGATTCAGATCAGGCTCATCTCTAGCAGCTGCAGAGCCAAAAAAGGGACTCGATTTTAAATATAATGGGCCCAATTTAAAAACTCATTCTTTTTGTCTTAAATCAGCAGAAGTCAGTGTTGCACAACAAATTCAAGATATTTACTTTTATCTTTTTACATAAAAAGCACAGAATAATCTCAAAGTACAGACCTGGGCAACATGTAAAATTAAGGCAACCTGTAAAAATGCACACAACCTGTCTCATCATGCATTACCAACGAGAAACAGGACAGGAGGCACACACCTCTCAAACTGACATGAAACTAGCACTAACTCCAAAGAGCAGGGCCAACTTAAAGAATTCTAAAAACCTGGAGTAAAATCCTTCCTGTTTCAACCCATCTTTGACTTATACCACAGATTAGTATGTTCAGAGACACGGGAGCATAATAAAGGTGAACTACGAAATCTTAATATTCCACTGCATTAAGAATTCCCACTAGTGATATTGTATGGGATCCAATTCTGAATTAACATCAATAATTCAGTGAAGCAGATATGCCATTCTCCAGAGGCCACTGCACAAATCTTACCTTGCACTGATATTTACAGACACCAGCTCACTTCAGACAGTGCCATCTCCTCTCCGACAGCTGTGCCAGCACCAAGGCCTGAAGTTTATGGTTCCATGTGATGCAAGAAGGAATTTGAGTCATGCAGTTTGAATCTGAATGGAAATTGTGGGTTACGTCAGTCCAATAAAATGAGAATCATCCTTTCCGAGCATAAAAAATTTAGAAACACTGCCTTTTAAACATCCATTTTATTAACCTTTATCAGCTGCTGTGAAACCAGCACATGATGAGATTTTTGAACTTTGCTGTCAGTAGCTAAAGGGTAATGCTTGTAGTGATTGCTGTTTTGCAAAATTATAATTCTTGTATCCAAAAGGTCTTCTAATGGATTTATTCTCCTACGATTACCAAGTGGCACTGGGAGACAACGAGCACAACACCACAGGGCAGCGTGGAGAGACTGGCCACAATTCCTGACTTCCAGCCCTGCCTCCAGAACCCAAATCAGGTCAGCACACTGCTGCAGGTGAGAGGGCTGTTTCCATTCTTAGTTATGGCCAGTGCCCAGCGGGCAGGAGTGGGACTGTCTGCTCCCAGCAGCCACAGCCGAGGCCCTGCTGACATCAACAGGACAGGCGAGCAAAGAGCTGAGTCAAAACAAAGCCTTTGTGAAGTAATTAAATTTGCAGCTACACAGAGAGAGATGATCAGCAGTGGGTTGGGCAAGACAAGGACAGACCTGCAGCTTAACGCTTCCATGTTCCAGCAAAGCTTTATAAAATCTGTCCTATAATGCACCCCAGTAGTCCGAGAGGAAGAATATTTCATTACAGTGTCATTTCAGAGTGATGAGTTAAGAAACCTCAAACATTTCAGCAGGTGTAGACTGCAGGATGCCAGTGGGGACAGACAAAATCCCTGCCCCATGGACAGAATTATTAAGGCAAAATGCACTAACCATAAATTGTAACTTCAAGGGGTTTGCCTGTATTGATGCATTCCTCTGAAGGCTTGAGATAAGAGAAGCTCCAAGGAAGGCATCCAAAAGAGAAAGTTATCCCAACTAGCTCTTCCCAGGATTCCTCAAAACAGATCCAAGCCTCACTGAGAGTTGGGCTGACGTTTGGCAGATAAATAAAGGCAAGAAGCAGAAAGGTCAGACGAAGTCAGGCTCACTGGTTGTTAATAAAAGATTAAAAAGGGAGAAACTGCCTGAACAGCCCCTTAAAACTGAGACTGGGCAACTAAAATCCATCACAGAGCAAAGCCCCAGATGCAGGGTCAGAGATCCTTAAATAAACCTTGAACTTCAGCAAGAAAGAAGACCTGAGAGACAGCAGCTGAAAGAGAATTTTCACTGGCAGGTTGACCAGTGAGAGTTCCCCCCTGCTGCACTGAGCTGTTTGAGAGAGACAAAACTCATTTCACAGAGCAGACTGTAAGTTTTCTAGCAGGTAAAAAGCCCAAGACATTCTTTTTTTTTTTTTCCTTTGCTAAAGTTTTCAGTATATTCTTCTTCCTCAGAGATATTCTGTATGTGGTTCTCTGATGGGAGCAGCCCAGGAAAGGTGTGCTCACCAGTCTGCATCATCTGCTGTGGGAGTACTGGTACCTGAACGAACTTAAAATCAATTACCATCCACAAAGCAGTAACTGTTAAGAAAATACTCCGAAGTAGAAGATAAGCAACCAACTGGGTAAGAAGTGTGAAGGCAGGAAGCAGACTGTGGCAGAGCAGAGGCTCTTGACAAAAGGATTAGAACTGCCATAATATAGTCCTGAACCTTTTCAGTCTCCCCTCTAGTGAGCCTCAGCTCTACGAAGCAGAGAGAGGTGATGCCACATCCCAGGCAAAGGGTGACACTGAGAAGCAATGACAATAAGAGAACAGTACCAGCCCAGCAGGAAACGTGACAGCCTTTCCCATATTCCAGCACAGTGATCCATGGAGAGAAGTCATTCATTAATATGGATTCTAGAAGAGATTTAATCAATCGCACAGCCACAGCATTAAAGAATGCTTTTTCCTAGATGTCTTGCAAAGTGGAGACTCTTTCCTTGCACTGTGTATGTCAAATGTGCCAAACTAGGCATTCTCTCTAAGAGGTGCTCAGAGTGGATGAGCTGCAACCAGCCCATTACACCTATTTACAAATTCCAAATGTGTGGAGCCCCTCCTTCTCTCCCAGCAAACCAGCTTTCATAGTCAGACCTACATGCAGACACTTGTATTGCCTATAGTGCAACTTGTATTGCCTATAGATAGGGATGGAATGGAATGAAATTTTGACTATATAATGGCATCTACTGCAAAATAAAAACAGCGTAGGTCCAGCATAGGCCATCCACACTGGAGCACATCTGGAAAGGAAAGTGGGATCTAAGGAACCTTGCACTTGGTTCCTTGGTTGATCATTAAAACAAAAGTTTTAAGCCTAATCACTTCCCTTTTTTGGTTACTGTAACTTAGCTTCCCACCAAAGGACTATATCAAATATCAGAAGTCCTTACTTTTTAAAAAATTTAAAAAAAGAACTCAGAAAAAAACTTTGAGAGCAGTTTTAAAGCTAGTTATTTTACAGACAGAGTGTGAGAGGGCTGTATTATAGTTAATATTGTAGTTAATATTAGAGCGAACTGGAGCTTGCATCAGTACTCTGGAACTCAATATTATCTTTCCAGACAGTAGAAATGGACACAGATGACTTCATCAGAGTTATAAAAATTTATATCATTCAGGCTCTTGAACATTATCTCTTTTGGTTCTTTGAAACGGCAGATTCCTGTTGGCTCTTAGGCCATTCCTACAGTCTCTCCAATGCCTTATTTTCCTCATTGACAAAAGAGACGTGGTCGTTTTAAAACACCCTCAGGAAATGTTTTCAAATCTCTACCAGTGCAAATTGTCATTGTTACAATTGTAATTCTTGTTCCCTTTAAACAGTTAAATACCTGTGTAAAACTGCTCATGGCAGACTTTTCCACCACTACATAAAAGAGAGAATTTCTATAGAAGAAAAGTACCTGGATGACATTTGTGCACCTGTCTGAGAATTTTTCAGCTCACAAATTGAATTTAAAAAGACACAGTACAGCAGCAAATGGCAATTACAGGCAAATGAAGCAGCATTACAGATCAGTAACAAAGACCTAAGCAGAAAGTGTGAGAATGTTTGTCACCTGCATGTGTGTAAGAGAAACACATTGCAGTCAAGGCTCAGCAGTTCCCTGTGTGTTCTCATCTCACAGCAGAGTTTTAGGCAGCAAGGCAGCCCCAGCTGCTCCCCCGCCACCACCAGCCCAAGTCGGGTTGGGAGGACGAGACACCTGATGGGAAATTTGAAAAAATTTACCAACTGACCTCTTTGATTTTCTATCATATGATTTTTAAGGCTCTTCTCTCTACTCGAGGTTCTGTGACCCTTTCACAGACCCACATGCAGGGAGCAAATGCAGCAGTCCAATCAAAAGTTCAAATCTGCTGTGTACGAAGGTGATCTCCCACCCCACTGCTCCCATTACAGTTCACAATTACTGTATAAAATAGGGCTCAACATGACAGTGTCATTCACCTTCCTCCGACCTAAATCATCACTGACAGACAGTTGAGTCACTTGCCACCTTTAATTTCCTTTTCAGTAACACCGTATCNAGATCTCCCACCCCACTGCTCTCATTACAATTACTGTATAAAATAGGGCTCAACATGACAGTGTCATTCACCTTCCTCTGACCTAAATCATCACTGACAGACAGTTGAGTCACTTGCCACCGTTAATTTCCTTTTCAGTAACACCATATCTAAAAATTACATATCTTGAAGGGTTTGAGGTCTATTATGAATAGTTCCCACACCAAATCATTCATCTCTCAGTTCCAAAAGTGTGTTTCGGCATAAAAACCATTCACATCACTGATCTGCCTTTTGGAAGTTTACTACCTTGCCCTTTCCAAGCCTTCAGCAACCCCTTCTTCAGTAAGAGAGTCATAGGTCCATCTAAAAAAATGAGAAAGCTTAACATGAAATGAAAAACAAAACCATATTTTAAATCTTTTACAATAGCAAATGTTCTCAAGTTCTTTCATCGGTAAGAGCTCCTGAGACTTAAGAGAAGTCAAGGGAAAAAGCTGAATTCATTAAAATGGGCTTTGGATTTGATCCAGAGTGCTTTCCTTGGTATGCCACTTTATTACACATGATGCAGCTGGTGGGGGCTTTGGTTTTGTTGTCGGGGCTTTCTTATATAATGAAATCTTGTGGGGAGTCTTAAAAAAAATATTCTTTAAATTATTTCTATCAAAGTCACCAGAAGTAAAATGTACGTGTGTGAAACAGCAGTTGATCTCTTCAGAGATGAAAACCAGACACTCTGTTCAATTAGCACCCACTTTTTAACCACGTTCATTCCTCTGCCAAGGTCTATCCAATACGAGATTCATTATCCAGGTTTAGCTCTGAAAAGCCACGTGTCATTCTCCTCTCTGTACAACACCACCCGGGGATTTAGCAGATCAGCAGCTTTCTATTCTGTCAGCCTGAATCTGCTCCAACACCAGTTTCACCATAATGTGACTGCATTTGTTGCAGTGGAGGGACTTCTGTTTTAGACAAGTAACGCAGAGAACAGAATCAGTTTCAGTGATGTTCTGTCAAACTTGCTTGTATCTGACTGCAAGAGCAAGTTACTGCGATTTTAAAAAGAGAAGAAAGAAAAAGGGAAACAACTACAGCACCATTTTTTACAGAGGAGTTGAGAGAATGTTACTATCGATTGTAACTTGAACCTCTGTACATGGTTGCAAATGGCATAAAGAGTAATCCCTTAAAAGCAAGTTTGGTATTATGTTCCCCTACTATTAACAAAAAAAAAATAAATAGATTCAATTTCCCTCCATGAAAAGTCATCTGAGGACCTGAAACCAGCTGAGGAGCAGAAGTGCAGCTCCACTGTCTACATATTCAATCAGACTTCAGATTGATAGGTGATCACTCATCTTCTCAAAATGCCTCTCTAGTCCATGCAACCCTTGCTGACCAAATGCTTTCTCATGGGCAGGGAATATCATGGATAAAACTTAAAATTTACAGGGCTGATGTATAATTGTTCTTTATAATCATCATGCCATTGCATTCTGGGGGGATAGTGGTTGTTTGGACCAGCTGAAGTTGTCTCAGATTAGTTGTCCTTGCTGTAAAATAGTCTTAGACCTCAGAATTTCAACTACTAAAGGGGAAAATGTTACAAAAAACACATGCCAAAAAAAAAAAAAAACTAAAGGAAAAGCAAGGCTCATGCTCTTAGTCCCCAAATCTCCTTAGCAGAAGAATCAAGTGACAAAAAATACTGATTAATTGCAGTACCATTTTCTGACTTGAAAATACAATGCGTTCTCCTTCAAAATGCGTCATGAGGACTTGTTGATTTTTATGACAGCTTCAGTGGGAAAAGTCTACATGAAATCTTGGCTCTTGTTTCATTTTGGAAATGTCAAAATGCATTGTTTCAAAAAGGTTAAAGCAATTTTTCAGTTCAGTTTTTACAGGGTGATTCATCTCATTTAGGCATTTGTACTATGTCCTAGTACACTGGAAATATTGCATGAACACTGGGACTTAGCTATAAATTTTTTGGGTTTCCTAACTACATATTTTACTATACTTGGATATTTTGACACTGTATATAATTTTTGAACATAAAGAGCATTTGACACATGAAAAAATTTAAATTCAGATGAATTTACTGAATGATTTCATTGAACATATGGGGAAGGAAATTTCTGAGACATTTCAGATTGAACTTTACACTTTCTACTTCAAAACAGTATTTTAATTGAATAACATTAAAAGAGAGCAAAACAACCCCAAGATGCACCCTCTGCATATAAAACAAGGAGCTTCAAAATGAACTTAAATGTATCATCTTTCTTATTTCAACATAAGAGCAAAAAGCAGAAATAAGAACAAAATACACTTGAGGAATCTCCCCCTGAATCTACTCTTTCATTTAATCTTCACTGCTTTCCTGCTCCATATTTTTATCCTCCATCTCTCATCAGAGTTAAGCAACCTCTGGCCAGAGTTTTTACCTGGATTGTTTTCATTCGTTGTGCACAACACTGACAAACAACATGCATAGAGGATGCAGGCAATGTCTGAAGAATAAAATACACAGTTCATGTTTCCTTACTTCTCCACACAATTTGCTCAGCTTTAGTCAGCTAATTACTTGAAGGCAGGGCAGAAGAAGCCATTTCTGAAGGGTAAGTGGAAGCTGTGCTGGAGCCTGAGGGGTCATGCTTTGAGTACCAAAGCAAATGGGAAAATTGCTGTAAGAAAAATGAGAAGTAAATAATTGTGTGTGGTATGAGGGAATAGAAAGTATCAGTCAAAGCAGAAGGAAAAGGCAGAAGAATCAATAGCTGCTTCTTAACAAATCTGTCCCTATTTATACGTGGCATTTGTGCTTCATTCTGTCATACATCTGCTTTTTCCTCATTTCTTTCTCTTTCTCTTTTTTTCTGTCTGCCAGTCTCTCTGGAATGACTGTAAAAAGCTGGATTAATCATATTCCCTAAGTGTTTGTTTATTGGGTTTGTGGGTTTCTCTTAATGGATGTTCCCCAAACCACTCCCATTCCTATTTCATGGTTGAATACCTGGTGGGACTCATCAGATCCTTTCCCTGCGCCTGTTTCCAGCCTGGGCACCCCCACAGACAAAGCAATCACTGCTTTTAATCCTTCCAGACAGCCAGAGTCTGCATTCTCACTGCACTGGCCATGGAAACTTTTCCCTGTGTCATGTAGAGAAAAGACTAATGTAGGCACATTATGTGGCCATAATATGGTCTGCCAAAGTTGCAAAGGCTCATTTCCTTGTGAATTGTGCTCTGTCACTTGAGGCTGATGAGCACTCGAGCCACTGATATCACTCAGACTGTTCAGGTGAAGAAGGACTTATCACAGGAGAAAGAGTTTATAGGATGTGGGTTAATACTCTGAGCCTTCCTCTCTGTTTGAACTCAAACACTCAGAGTGCAATTTGATTAAACTTCAATCCAAAACAAAGTTCTTTAAAAATGAAGGATTTATACCATTCTATTTTTGCATGTTGTAATTAGATCCTTCTTATATGTGCTTTCATTTCAATATTCTCCTAGGCTGAAAATCATGATTCTTAAGCTTTGCTTTTATTTTAAGGCACAATAAAATAGGGGCTGAAGATGCAAAAAATATAAGAGGTTACAAAGAACTCAACTATTAAGGAATATATCAGAGAACATTTCCTGAAAACTCAGCCATTGTGAGAACTTGAGTAATAGAATTAAGATAAATACAGTTAAGAAAGATTTTCTTACGTACCTGTAAGAGGAAAAAAAATGAGTCAGAGTATCACAGCGTAATAATGAAATATAATTTGTCCATTAAGTTGTGACTTTAACAGCAATTATAAAATTGGCAAGTTTGCTTGCAACAACTGTATCTGTGTTTCCAATTCAAGCACTTACCAAGACAGGAAAATCTCCAGCTCTGCAATATATCCCCTCTCTCTGGTGACATCCAAGGACTGACTCAGGGACAGCTCGGGGAATGAGAGGCTGGAGAGCAGCTGCAGAAAGGGGCCTGGGGCTCCTGGTCGGTGGAAAGCTGGACACAAGTCACAGCAGTGCCCTGGCAGCCGGGAGGGACATCCCTGTCCTGGGGGGGAACGGGCACAGCATCGCCAAGGGAGGGATTGTCCAGCTCTGCTCTCACTGGGGCAGCCTCACCTCGAGTGCTGGGGCCACACTCCAAGGATATAAAGCTGTTAGAGAGTGTCCAAAGGAGGCTACAAAGGTAGTGAAGGATCTAGAGGAGACCGTGTGAGGAAAGGGTGAGATCACTTGGCTTATTCAGCCTGGAGAAGAGGGGACTGAGGACAGACGTCACCGTGGTCTGCAGCTTCCTCGTGAGGGGAATGCGAGGAGCAGACACTGATCTCTTCTCTTGGGTGCTCAGTGGCAGGACCTGAGGGAAGGGCATAAAGCTGTGTCAGGGCAGGTTTAGGTTGGGCATGAAGAAGAGGTTCTTCACCCAGAAGATGGTTGAGAGGTCATGGCACAGAGCCACTTCTATTTAACTGGGGTTTTGGGGAGGTTTTTTGTTTGTGTCTTTTGGGGCGTTTTTTGTTTGTGGTTTTTTGTTTTGTTTTCTTTTCTTTTCCTTTTTTTAAGTGGTAAATACAAATAACAGCATTGTGGTGCCAATAAGGTTTTATGTTAGTAACAGGTAAAATTATCAGTTCATGAAAGTCAGTGAAACTTCAAGTCTTAATAAGAAGACCTAGGAAATCTAACAGTTCCCGACACCAGGTTGGAGGGTGGCAAAAAAATAAAACCTGCAACAGAGTCTGCCATACCACTATATTGAAAACCCAGACGCCAAATACTCATAACGGCACACTCCCAGACCATACTTAAATTCAGTTCCTTAATCAAATTATTCATGGCCTTTTTATACCTTCTGACATCACCCATCTTTCTTATGCAGGGAGTGGAAGGAAGCAGCAGAAATGCCTTCACTTTTGCCATCCAGCACCCTGCAAAATACAGGATCAATGTAATTTTTTTGAACTCCTTATCCCAGTAATATGACCAAGCATGTATATATATATATATATACATATATATATACTCATTAGAAAAGACAAAAGAATGGGATGTAAGAGATATTGATCCAAGTCTTGTTGGACCATCACAATGTGCAAAGAAAGAAGTACTGGCAAGGTAGTCTGAAAATTAGATTCAGGGTAGCTCACTTCTATACTTACATTCTGCTCTATATTATTAAAAAAAAATGCTTGGACTCCTTAAGATCATGTTCAGTCTATTAGAAATTGTCTATTTTTTGATTATCCTGGAAAAATCTTGTTACATTTCCTAAAAAGGAAAAGGGGACCTAGTACAGAAGCTTTTTTTTTTTCTCTTGAGGATGAAGCAAACTCTACAAAGCAACTGGGTATAGAATATTTTTAGCTGCTTTTATCTTATGTGCAGTGGGAGCACATTAAAAGGTAAGAAAAAAAACTTCAAAGTCCTTCCCTTTTTTCTGCAATTTTACGCTTTTCTATGTATTACATTATAATGACCAACAATCCAAGAGATATGAAGTGAAATATACCAAAGTTGACAGAATGTAAGAATATACAAAGAGAGTCACGAGAGAAAGGTGACAGCAACAATTTCATTAAAATAAATAAATAAATAAATGCATACATATATACATAAATAAATGAATAAATAAATACATACATACATGCATGCATACGTATGTACATAAATAAATAAATAAATAAAAGGAAAAGTCAAGATTCTTGAAGTAAGATCAGAATTATTTCATACAGATATGATCATTTCTAATTCTTTTCTTCTATTCTTTGATGCCATCCATGCTATGTAAGGGTAGTGGGTAATCAAAACAGAGGTTCCTAAACTTGAAACTCACTGAAGGCTGGACTGCACCAGTGAGTGGCTGCAGAAATCTGTGTAACAGCCCAGAACCACACTGGTCAGCTGGGTGCATTCTCTGCTCTGTGATTCAGCACCTGCAGACCAGTTTGTGCTGGTGCCTGGCAGCACTGGCATTGGAGGGGCTCTGAAACACTTGTGCTGTTATTTACTAGCACTGCAAAGTGGGAATTACAGCTTTTGCTCTTTGTGCTGCAGATATTTGCTTTTATAAACTGATGTTCGTTTTTCTGTGAAGTGCACCAGCTAGCATAAGATGTGTAGGCACTGCCTCTATTTTGCTAAAATTACATAATGCTCAGCATAATGACAGGCTGGCTCTGGATAACAAAGTTACAAATAGACTTGGCTTTTTTTCTGTCTCTTTTAAAACACTAAAATATCTGTTCGAACTAAATTGTTTCAAAGCAAAAGATTTATGGTGCTGCTGGTTTTCCCAACAAAATTACCTCCTGCTCGGTGAGGTAGAAGGCTCACAGGTAGAAAAATTTCAAGGTGATGATTAACAGCTTCTCTTACATAGTTGTAGACATTCAAGTGTATGTTAAGGCTGAATATCACGTTTGGGGATGCAGTAGAGACACGATGTGTCCAAGTAGGAAGGCCACTAAAACTTACAGACAGGGTAAGGAGTAATCAGAATAATAATCCATAGCTTTGTCACCTGTAATGTAGAGAGTTCAGGAAAACTCTTCAGATCAACTATATTCTTTACAGCAGCTGCTAAAACTAGATTGCTGCAGGCTCCATGTTTTTCCTAAGAGGAAAAGTCATACTGCTTAAAAAATAAAAGGCCATGTAAAGGGAAAAAAAATTAAACTGCCGTCAAAAATGTTAAACCCACTAGTTATGCAATGATTTTTGCTCAGATCTTAGATTAGGGTTTCATTCTTCTATTTCCCTCCAAGACAAATGTAATGGAACTATTTAAGTATGCATTGAACTTCTGAAGTGGTTTACAATAAGGTTTGCATAATTTTCCTGTTTAACTTGGTACCCAAATTCACAATCCATATATAAATTGTGCTGGCTTATGAGCACTTAAACCTTTTTGCCCATCTGTGGAGTAACAGACTTTTGACTCCAGATTTTTTTGTCCATAAGCAAGTTGTTTCCTTTTTTCTGCTCATAGGTGTGCAAGCTCCCAAGAGAGCTAAGGGTGTTGGCTTCCAGGGAACAAACCTTGATGTGTTTTTTATTTTTATTCTGCTAAAAGTCCTTTCCTACATTAAGCAATTCTATAATTTCCTTCTTTCCATGTCCTCCCATCTGTCCGCTACTTTCAGCTCAAGCAAAGGTGGAGGGGACAGCAGTGTTTCCTGGCAAAGCATTACATATTTCTACTTAGAGGTACTTTGAAACCCATAGACTGAGGTTTAGCTCTTAGTGACACCAAAGTTGAAATAAATGTAATCAAACTCCCTGGAAAAAGTTACAGAAGACACTCTAAAAACTACCAGTTGACATCACATCCAAACTTGTGTTATTTATTTTTGTTTTCCTTTACTCAGAATCTTTACCTTGGTAAGCACAAGTAACTTTCTCACTGCTGCTGACAAGGAGAGATGATAATGTTATGAGCACGATCATTTTTCTACCCATGTGCCTAGCAGCCATATTATTTTGTCCTTTCTCACCTTTTTTAGTTACTCACCACCTCAGTTCCTCTCCCACACAGCCCTTTCCGCACACTAATAAGAGCATTCTTATACTTTTAACGACTCTTAATACTGCAATACAAGCAATTTTACATGATTTATACATGATTTATTCATTTGTGATTACACCAGTCACCTGGGGATAAAATACCCTGCGAGTAAGCTGTTATTTCAAAGGGAGGCTTTGCTTTATTTGAGGTCAGCCAATAAGTGCTTGCACAGGAAAAGCTCTAATGGGAAAGAGCCTCAAAGACTAAATCTTCTGTTGATTAGTTATTCACTCTGCACCAAGCCACCTGCTTGCACAAGGTCCAGCTTCCAACAGACAAATACTTTTCTTTGAAGTTTTGCTTTGTTACACCTCAGTAGCCAGTTTGCTTGATTTTTCAGCTGCTGCTCCTGGATCCCTGTGAGTTGGAATGAATTTCAATGAGTAATTCTTACCAAGGTGTATCATCTGTTAGATGTTCTTTTTCAAACCCCTACACAATTATCGCTCTAAGGCAGCATCAGAAAGCACTGATAGATTTTTTTTATTATTATTTGAAACATTAAAAATCATCTGAAATAAGGGTCTCATCAACAGAGACTTCCTAATATTCTGAGAGCTCAGAGGAAAGTCTTAAGACATGTTCATACCCATTCCACTGACTCATAGAATCAATGGCCCATGAGACATTTGAGCCTACTGAGAGTCAAAACCTGCAGCTCTGCTGTATCAGATCCATAAGGAAACTACAGTCCTAAAGTCTCCTATTTGGACCAGTGTTTTGGAGACAAGTAACATCCCTGAAACACACACATCCTATACAAAAATCAAAGCTTTATCTTGTATAAAAAATGCTCTATAAAAAAATCCCTTAGTTCACCCTGGTGCTTGGAACTGCAGAACTTTGTTTACTGAGCATCATTTGGCAATCCATTTTCCTCCACTGCTAAACTACATTGTCAAATGAAACTCCTTATAAAACATCATGCATACATTAGTAGTTCCTTCAATTAATCTTCTTCTGTAGGATAAAAGACATACTTTTTTAATTAGAATGCATGCATGTCAGAGAAGAGAAAAATGTAGTGTTCTTAAATTACTATTATTGATTTCCTCTAGTGTAGGCTGTACCTTTAATATTATTGAGGTTACATTTTAAAGAACTGGTGTATGCACAAATCTAATATGTTTAAAATTTTAATCAGAAGGGAAAATCATTTGTACTTTTAGTATTTGGAGCTTGATCTGTCCCAAGAAAGCTGCCCCATCCCCCTTAACAAAAACAAGATACAAAAACCAACCAAAAAAAATTTCTAAATTAATCAAGAAGAATCAGATCCTTCCATAGAAATGCAAAAAAGAAATTACAATTTTTCTTAAATATGTTAAGTCACTCTATGTGAATTTCAGTCCCTAGTTATGCAGTTAGAGGCCAATTCCATGCAGCACTATGGTCAGTAAGGAATGGAACTCCTTACAAGACCTGTTTCACTCCAAATTCTGCCTATTGGTAAGAGGGTGGATAAAAATCCTTAGTCTTTGCACCATTCTGGTGTACAAACCCACCCTTTTTGGGTATGGGAAAGTTCCCTCCTCCTTGAGCAGCCTGGGAAATGTTTGAGTGCTGCAAGGCACAACACCTGGCCTGTAACAAGGAGAGTTTCAATGCTTGCCTTGGCTTCTCAGTGGCTTCTCTGATTAACTTTTTAGTCAGAAGAACCTCATGAAAACTTTGATAACCGGGGCACGCACAGCTCTGGCTCCCACAGGCCCAGAGAATTTAGGCTCTTTCTCCCTTTCCACAGCTGGAATTAATTATGAAATTACAGCACTGTAAGAAGCTTAGTTTCTGCTCCTGTGTAGGCTGCTACGAGCCTGGACAGCCGCATGACTCCTGTCGCGGCCACACGCAAATCCTGGCTCTCGTCCCCGGCTAGCTCCGCGTGTGGGACGCAATAGGATATGGGTACGCCAGGACGAGGCTCCAAGGTAAAGAGATGAGGGAGGGGCCAGCCACACCAACAAGCCCAAAGAGTTCTTTATTTCTCAGCGTTTGGTCAGACTGAACCACAACTCATAGCTTAGAGGAACTTATAAAGGAGGGTGGATACATAAGGCGGGGGAAGGGTACAACCAATCAGGAGTAACATAAGGAGGAGTCGAGGGAGGGATCATACATACATACAACCAATGAGAGTAAATGACAACAACTGACACTAGGGAAAACCAATGAGATAATGGGGAATAGAGAATTCTCTGGAAGTAGGGGAAGGGTTCTGGGGAGATGGACATGGGCTGCAGGAGGGGTTTGGGTGAGGGATAGGGAAGGTGCTGGAACCAGGGGAGGGACCCCAGGTGATGGATAGGGAGGCAAGGGGAGGGGAATAAACTTAAAAGGGAGGTCAGGGGAAGGATTGGGACTTGGGACCCACCACCTGAGGGGGAGAGACGGGGAGGGGGTTAAACCATATTAAAATAACTATGGAAAATAATAAAAGCGCACCGCAACAGACTCCATCTCTCTGCCTCCCCAAAGGGCTGGGGTGCGCTGCTTTTCCTGGTACAGACAACATCTCTCTCCCACACAGCAGATCAACGGCTCTCAGGTGCACATGTCCCCTTCACCGCCTGACTTGGAGGAATCTTTGCAGTTTTACGGTGGTTTTTTGGAGAACCAGACTGTCGTGGCTCTGCTCCTACCATTCTCTCTAAGGGCTCTTTATTCCTTCTCTTCCCCAGTTCGAAGTGGCTTGGCAGGTTCCTCACAGAGCAGTGACTCATCAAAAGCTCTCTGTTGGCACATCATTTCTTCTCATTTTCATTAGATTCCCTCGATGCATTCTCACCCAAAATAAGAGGGGTTTTCTTGTTTTCTTGTTTACTGGCCCTGTTGGTATTTGGAGGAGAAGTGTTCTGAAGGTTTATTCTGAGCCCTATTACTTTTTTTTCTTTTAGTTTTATTACTAAACTTCTTTCTTTAAAGTATGGAGCCTGCTTTGCATTTCTCCTGATTCTTACCTCACAGAAAGTAAAAATGCGAACCAAACCACTACAATAGCACAGACTCACTGCTACACAGAACATTTTACAGAAGCAGACAGGATTTCTGCCATAAGGAACTTTCAGTGTGTACATTCACTTATGTTAAATGTGCACAAAGCTTTCCAGCTTGTCTGCTGTTAGACAAGGTGAAGGATTGGGAGGAGATTCAAGCTGAAGCCTCCTCCAGCATTGCACTGCACTTCCTCTTAGGAGTCATTATTTCTTTTCCATAAAGTAAATCAGCCAAACTTACCTGTTCTCTCCAAGACTAAAAATCAAATTAAAAGTGCCATGAGAATAATTGTATTTGTAACTGTACGCTGTTTAAAATACACATTCTGGCTCAGCTTTCATGAGGATTTCTTAGTCTTCCTTATGGATTTTTGCACATTCAGGAATCTTATTTTCAAACTACTTCTGCAATCAAGGTGACATTGTTCCAGAAGCTACACTCTACTGAACAACACACATCATGGAATGTATGATGTGCTTAACGGCTTTGAATTCCAGAATATATCTCAAAACTACATAATTGCTACTAGTAATCAGGAAAAAGTGCATCCCTGCCAAGAGAAAGTCCACCCTAAAGTCCAAGGTAAGCTAATATTTTGGGAGAGAAGAAAATCTATTCAAAAAAATCTCACAATAAGATGGTATTTTAAAAGGAAATCTTGTATATTCAAAACCCCTTGCACAAAGATACTACTTTACCTGTCAAAATCTATCGAAAATACTTTTTGTTTAGTCGGAAAATATTTACTTCCAGAAACAGAGGCTTACATTTGAGCAATTCAGTGTATGTGGGTATTTTACACGTAATATTTACCATAATAGCAATGAAGTGCCCTATCTGTTGTCTTTAGGGTAATAAAAAGAATGAACAGATTATGTTCTAAGAGAACTTAAGGGGTAAATATCCATATTTGATGCTTTTATTTAAACAGTTTACCTAAATGAAAGCACACAGAAATCATTCACTCTTCCAAACAGTTTAAAGATACTACTTTTGTCACCTACACCAAAGATCAGAACACCAGGGTGTCTACAGCAACATTAAATTAACTCAGCATTAGCAAAGCTGAGACAGCTCGAGGGAATAAATGTTATGTTGTTAAAAGCAATATAAGTCTGACCATGCCCTTTTCTCCACATACATCCTCCAGCCCTCCCAGCAGCAGAGAAAGGCTGTAAAATATATAACAATCCAGAGTCTGGCAAGTGTGAGTTCTGATTTGCTTAATCACTACATTAGTCTGGCTCTCCTGTAAGCTATGTCAATTATTTCAACACCTGTGTACTGCTACAGCACATAGGAGAAGGTCACCTACCCAGCCTATGGGTTTCATTTCTCTGTTTAATTCTCTTTTCTTTCCTTCTCACATCTTTAACCCAATTTTGTTGGAGCTTCACCCCTCCACCCCTAGTGTTATTTGCTTTAGTAATTATCAGCTGAAGCTGACTGTTTCTCACATCCCCAAAGGTAACAGATTGACCTCTGTGTACTGATCACATCTGCGCAGAGAAATGCATCACTTGTACCTCAAAAATTTGCAGTTTAAGGCCAAGTGAAAGCTGCAAGCAGATAGAAACAGGAAAGAAAACATGTTTAAAGAAAAAGTGTAGCAGCCATTCTGGAAAACATTAAAGTATCTACAAGCCAAAATATATCCACAACTTGAATTTTCTTCAATAAGGTTTCAGATTAAACCATGAGTTATGTGAAAAATATTGAAAATACTGCAATCCACTACAAAAGATTCAGTGCTTAAGTGCAAGCATATAGGGTGAATACAGGGCTCACAAAGAAATCTTCCACCACCTTTCATCCCACCTCAACTTTTCCACCCAGGCAAAGACAGAAAGCAAGCCCTTTTACCTCATTACTTCCACAATGCACTTGCAGTAGGAAAAAGAAATTGGTAGTATACTATATACCCCATTCTACTCTTCGTTTAGCTCTGCATATCAGAGTAAATAATTAGGTAAAAAGCTCTCAGAGATTCTGTAAACACATGATCTGCACTGATCTCAAATATAACTTCAGAGAGAAGCCTACATCTGCTTTCCTGTTTGTCTGCTGCTATCTCAGCAGAGATAGGTTTTCATGAGAACAAAAGCAGAATCGCTGTTCTGATAACCAGCTCAGACTGATCTTGGCAGCTGGCTGTTAAATCCTGATGGGCAGAGAAAGGCTGCTCCCTCTGCTAAGTAAAGGGACTGAGCCATGTAAGATCCTTGTAAACCTTTTTAATTGAGCCCGCAGCAGAATGCCAGTTATTAGCCATTGCCTCGTGTGACGTTTGACAGTCAGCTGTCATGAAAGTTGCAAACCAACATAATTCTTTTTGTTGTAAAAATCTAAAGTTATGTTTAAAATACAGTAGGATTTCCTTCAGAAGGAGAAGAAAAACCGTGTCATACTTTTATTTTCGTCACTGTGCCCCATCCCAGCTGCTAGCTCTATAAAGATTTGCTTTCTTGTGTGGGTTTTGCTGCTTTAAGTTAAAAAGGTCATGGTTTCAATTTACAAATTCATAACGTACAGCAGATTTGAGACTTGTGAATTTATAATGCAAGAAGTTAAAAGAGGTGCGTTAACACTGACATGTCAGGATGTCTCTGGGAAGTTGATCTTCACAGAGTTGGTTCTGTTGCATCTTCTGTATTGATTTATGAATCTCATTTGCATTTCACCAGGGAGGTTTCTGAGGCATCTCCTAATAAGTGCAGTGACTCTGGGCAAGTTTCTTTATGTTGTTCTCCCTGATGTAATTCTAAAAGTGGCTGAAATTTTTTCAAGCACTTCTGATTTGCATAGGTATTGCATTAGAGAATCTACCAGATCATATTATCACAGTTTAAAATACAGGTTTCCCTCCTGGTTTCCCTCCTCTACTCCAGTAAATCTGCTTGTTAAGTCCAAAGAAACAAAAAATAAGCAATATGAAATAGAACAGCTTACTTATATACTTGCTAGGCTACCTAATGAACAGATATGAAAGAAGAGGTAACAATATTTCAAGGGTAATTTGGGGGAGTGTTTATTTTTAGGAATTTATAATTTTTCAAGTATATTCAGGTGAAAATAAGCCATTCAATATTCATGTTTCCATGAGTTTATGGTCCTTTATTTGCCTTTTTTTTACCCTTTAACAATACCCAAGTAATGTTCAATGAATTAATATTGCACAATATCACTAAAATAAACATGCAGTCTTTAAAATCTCATTTTCACACTAGACATCTGACCTAGATACTAAAAAAAATTATTTCTTATGCCTCCAGGCAAATAGTCAACCCATAATATCATATGATAAGAAAAATTATCCATTTCTTTACTTTTGCTTAGCCATGCACTTCTTACCCCACTTTCTCAGTCTCTTTTTGGCTCAGACACTCTTTAAGCAGAGGTGCTGTAACCAGATCATAGGAGCTTTCCAGAAAGACCATATTGCAATTATACAGCATGATCTCCAAGGAAAAAAACAAACAGCATTCTCTAACTCACTTTTTTAATGCATTCAGACCTGTAAGAACTCCTTCAGAGACTTTCAGTGCATTTTCTGCACATCTCCATCAGGGAAGAATGAGGTCATATCTGCAGTCTCACTGGCATGGTAATAAAGGAAGGTACAGTCATCCCAGCCTACCATGCTGCAATAAATGTTTGCTTATAATTAATTTCACACCAGTATAAACAGAAGTGACACACCAGTGAATATGATCCAGAAGCTCCAAAGTGGGCTTATTTTAAATGCAGGAGTTTGATATTCTGCTGTCACAGCATTTTGATGGAGGACAGTTTTAGTCAGCAATTTAAGTCAACCAGTACCAGATATAATTATTTTATTACTACGGCCTTAGTTTGAAATATTTCTTACTTTAGCCATTTCTCGTACTTTCACAGCTCACCCTGAGGCTTGCCTGCATATAAGGGTTCTTTAAAGAGAAAAATATATCTAAGGGTTGGGTTACAGTGGCTCCCACACAGCCACCGTTTAACAGCTGTGCTGAACCTGTCCAGCACAGGCAAGGGAAAAAATACAGGCAGTGCATGTACAAAGAGATTTCAAAAAGCACATTCAGTTGCCCCACGTACTTATTTAACTATAAAAACAGAATTTGAAGCAGATTTGCAAAGGTTTGCAGAGAAGAACACAATCATTAGTCAGTGGTGAAGTCTTTCCAGGCCTGTTAGGTTCGTATTCCACACCCAAGGCTGACAGACTGTGCTGAAAGTTTTCAGCTTTCTCTTCTTCCTTTCCAGTCTCATCTCCACAGCACTTTGCCTGCGGCCGCCATCGTTCTCTTTGCTGATTCTTCATCTTAAATCTGGGGAGAAGAGGCAGTGGGGCAAAATAAGGAAGAAAGCTTCAACTTTTATGAATTTCCAAAATAAGAGTGAGGAAGCGTTAGGGTCTCCAGACCCTCTGACAGGTCTGGATCTGTACCTGAGCAGGCTTCACTCCTGTCTTTTGTGGAATTACTCAGCAGCAAGGTATAAAAGTCTGAAGTCTTTCAGACTTTTCAGACAGGAGCAGACCACCTCCCCCTTCCCAGGCAGAGCCTCTCTACCCTCACAACAGACCCAGAGGACACTCCACAGAGCACAGTTCTGTGTTCCCAGCACCTCAGCTCCTGCAGTCTGCCAGTTCCTGCAGTGGGCCACTCCGAAATTGGGCCATTTTAAAGAAAATCTTCTTCTAGCAGAATTTTTTAGATTTTGTGGCCAGCTGTTTTAAAAGCAAGGAGCAAAATACGACTGCAGTCCCTCCTCCATCTTGCCAAAGGCTCACAAAGGTAAAAATGCCCATTTCCTACAACAAAAAAAGAGAATTTCAAGTGAGACCTGAGGGCAAGCTGTGCTTCCTCAAGAGGAAGGTGTGTATATAGCACAGGTCAGGTTTTTGATTCCTCCTGTTTTAGCTAAAATCCCAGAGCTGCATGTTTGTTTACCTAGTCAGTGTCAGAGAAATAAGAGCATTCGTCCCTCCTGACAGTCCAAGGAACAAATGGAAAAAACAGGCATCTCTGGGACACCGGGCAGCCTGTTCATATCCACCACACCCCGCAGAGGAGCTGCTGTGCTGCCTCTGTCACCCTGAACATCACTGAAGTGGCAGACTTGACTTCCCCAAAGAGGCTCTGCACTGAAAGAAGCCCCAGCAGGCTTAGCAGGCATACGGCTGATCTGCAATATTTTTCACAAAGTTGGCAAAAGATTGCATTTTGATGTTGTGGAGGTTCTCCTCCTCTATAATGAGCAGCCCAGGGTGCCAGTCAGCCCCAGGAGAACTGTCTATCCCACAGGCTGGAGGCTGTAGCAACTCTAAGCCAGAGATTTCCAACAGCCTTTTTGCACAAGTTTTGCATGTTTCTAAGAATAGCAAGGACAACTCTCTAAATGTACAGCCTAACAAAACACACCCAAATATGGTTAAAAAAGAGAGCACACCATTTATTATTAAGTCATGAATAATTTTGTTACTCAGTCTCCTTACTCTATAGATGAGGATATCCTCTTCTTTAAGCAGGTCAGACAGCTTCTTCAAAGGAGAAGGGTTAGCAGAATAAAATATTTTATCTCTAATTCAGATTTTGATATAGTCAATCTAAACTCTCCTTTATCTCTGAACCTTCTTTGTGAGAGGTGAAACAAGTCACTCAGGGAATAGCATTTCAGGAAAACTCATTTATTTGTTTGTTTTTCATTTTCTCAAGTCCCGTGAGTCACAATAAAATCCTGAATGAAACTACTGTGGGGATTTAGCTAGCTCAGCTTTTTAGCTCAAAAAAGAGTTTGATCTACAGAGAAAACACAGAGAAGAAAGCAGGCAGGCAAACCCAGAGAAGTAAAATTTGGCTAATTGAGTTACGCTGGGTTCAGAGCCAAACTAATATTAGCAGTGGATATCAGTGTAATCCTGACATCAGGAGCCCACTGATCAAAGGGAGGAGATAAACACACGGCCGTGTTCTCAAAGGGTGCCCAACTCCCCAGCTGCTTCCCTGTTCTACAAGGAACTCAGCTTTCAGCAGCTTTGAAGACAGGCTCACAGCACTCTCTAGGAAGGTAGCTGGGAGGGAAATACGAATCTAAAATCCCCTAGGAATGCTCATAAAGTTAATTGGCATAATCTAGTCCAGCGGGAAGGGCCTAAAAACCCCCAAAAAACAACCTGGAACTCAGGTAGGGGAAGAACATGAAGTGAAGGAGGATTGGGAGAGGGGATCAGTAAGTGCAATTCTCGCTAAATCTGTGCGTTATAGAGGCACAAAACTCTGTCTCAAAACAAACATGTACCAGCTGTAGATTACTTTGCTATTTATGCAGTAGCCTTAGTTAAAATACTGCAACTCTCTTGAAGCCTGTGGATGCAGCTGGGAGCTCAAGAGGAATTATGCCAAAACCCTTTTTTATCCTCTGTGTGCAGCAGGTTTGTCTCTGTTGTCCTAAACCCTTTAAACCTCTCCTCCCAAGCCATACACAGGTGCTGCAGCTCAGTTTTGGGAATGCAGAAATGCAGTCAAATTTTCAGAATTCAGACTGTCTGGTCTGGAATGAATTGGAGATCTCAAAGGACAGGCTCAAAACTCAGAATCATTTTCCAGACACCTTGAAACATTAAAAAAAAAAAATCAGCAGAACTGTGTGAGCAAACCATTTATTGTACCAAGATACAAGAAAAAGAGCCAAGCACGTAATACAATATGAATAAACACATCAACAAAACTGAAATATAAATTCCAGTCCCTTCACAACTTTAATTTCAGTGCAAAAGAACAATATGATATATGCAAATTAAGAAGTTTCAAGAAGAAAATGAATCACCAAGTGCCTCACTGAAATGCTAATGTGTTGTTCTGTCACTTAACTACCGAGGAAAACTCATTCAAAGGCACCTGGGCTGAGCATACCTGGGTTATTTTTGTAAAGGCAGAACAAGCAGAGCAGAGGGCTATCACATTTTAGCCACAACCTTGCTGTACCCATTTGGGAGAACGCCTCAAACACGCCAGCTGCCATCTGATGCAAGTGATAAGCTGGGAAGAGCTTTTGAACCTTACAGGGGGTGAAGTGAAATGGACGGACCACTACAAAACCAAGGAAAAAACATGACATTTACCTTAAAAAGGAAAAAGGAAGAACACTAGAGATCATGGTTCTCTCTTTTGTAAAACAGGTGCAACAGCACCAAAAGACATCAGTATCCTCCACACATGACTGACTACACCAAGTGTTTCACAGAAGGAAATGCATTAGCAGGAGAAGTGTGGGTGCTCAATTTTTCCATAAAATGAAGTCTGAAAAAAATAAAACTTAAAAGCAATATCTTAAAAAAAAGTTAAAAGAATCTAAAGGCAGCTTTCCCCACACTATCACAAATATTACAGTGCCTTTCCTGTCACATCTGTAACTGTGAGCTGTAATGTGCATTACACTTCAATTGCACACAATGATGGGAATTAGGAATAAACATAAACAGGTATTTGTTCTAAGATTCATCAGCACATTCAAGTGCTGTTCTGTGTATCTGTTATGTGCAGATAGACTTGAAACTAGAAAGACAAAATGGAGAAAATAAGATGAACAAATTCTCTAAAAGAAAATATACTAATGCATTAATTCTGTCTTATCTTTTGTGAATATGAAGTCATGGCCAAAATTAGCTCATTCTTCTTTGTAGCTCTAACTAATAATTTATTTCTGCCTTTCTACAGATAGGGAATTACTAAAAGTGACTAGGACTGAATATTTCCATGCTGTTAACAGAGATTACCCGCACTTAAAAAGGACTTGATACCAAACTGGCAGCTCAACCTGTCTGGATGGAGTTTAAGGTACAATCCAAGTAGATGAACTGTCAGAAAAATTTACTTTAGACAAGACTGAACCTAGGCTGGATTTTGCTGTTAGCTATCATCTTAATAGGAAGTAGCAAATAATTGAAATAATGGCTTAAGTCTAACTTGGGGACTACATCTATCCTAAGCAGGTGAAAAACATATAATCCTCATAAAGCCATTTTGTCTCCTCTTGATTTCACTGAATCACTTCAACTTCATTAACAAGTTGCCACTTAACCAAAACATTCAAATGAGGGAAAGCAGAAGCAGTTCAGCAGAGAAATAACTTGGATATATAGCAGAGAAATCAGATTAGAAAAGGACTTTAAAAAAATAACAGATATTTCTGTCCTTATGTTTCTAACAGTGTTAATATTCAGAGAACCACTAGTAAAAAAAGCATACATGGAAACAGTCAGAAGAGCCAGATTCAATCTAGCTGTGAGAATAAGGGATGGAGTACTCACCCCCAGGCAATTTTTCTAATCTAAGCCTTTGAAAATTTGTTTAAAACTCTGACTGGATACTCCCATGAAATAGGATTCCATCGTTCTATGGATAAAGATAAGATATGGAGGTACAATTGAAAACCTCTTTTTTACCATAACCCACAGATCAGCTGAGCTATCCTTTCTAAAAACTTGGAAGTTCTTGAGTCGTTTGGGTAGTATCAATTCCACTTGACATCATGGATCTGTATTCAAATGTTGGTGGAGCTTTAATTGGTTTAAGTGGTTAATAAAATAAATCTCATTTGAATATACTATGTGTCTCAGTTTAATAATATTCTGCAACAAGCAGATAACTAAAGTCACTACTAATTCTAGTTTTCTTTGTATCTCAGGCTTCTATTTTATCATTTCTCTACTCTCTTGAGTCCTGGATTGCTTTGTCTGCATATTTTTATGTGAGCCAACATAAACCAGCAATTACAAGCTCAGGGCTAAGTTTCTAAGTCAAAACAGAAAAGAACTTCTTCAGAAGCATATAAAGTTTAATTTTATTCTCAGGAGTCACATTCATATGCAATTTGTTGGGCCTGTGAAATATGAGAATATATTTTTGCATGTATGGCATCATGAATAACTACCTTATTTCAGAATATCAGCACTGAAATAGCATTTGCTACTAGGAAAAGCAGAACCCTCATTCTACAACTATTGCAGAAGTGAGATCTCAGAAAACTAACAGGAGGAAAAGTTCCCATTTTCCTGCTTCTTACAAGCTCTAGTTCACAAGCCAAGGAATCTTAAGGTGAACAGGAAAAAAAATCAGGAAGAATAGTTTTGCAAGTTTGAAGGGACCAGACAAAAAAAATTTACCAAAAAAAAAAAAATAAGTCACAGAGCTGTTTTTAGTAAGTTTTTTTAATGTTTTCAGCATCAATAAGGAAGTTTTTGCCACTGTTTTGTTAGAGAAAATGACAAGTATGGAAACTACCCTACCTTTTCCTCAAGAACAGGATCAAGAAAGTAAAAATTTTTATTAAATTGGTAAATCAACTCAGTTTTGAGCAATTGATTGGCCTCCAGACATCCATCTATAACAAATTATTCCACAATTCTGTGACCAGAAAATGATGACAGGAAACATGGGAATCAGATCAAATGCAGTCATCTAGCTATTCAAAGCAGGAAAAAGTATGGCCAAAATGTAAAAGTGACTTAAAAATTCAATATATTTCAAGTACTTCCTGTCTTTTTTAGCATGCTTTATTCTCTAGTTTTTATTTGCTTCTTGATCTAATCCTTGAGCAGCCCCAGACAGATAAAATTTAATGGAGCGACAAAAAAAAATTCCTAAAGTTCAATATATTTAATACCTTTAAAATACCCCCTCATCATTGTCCACTCTAGTACAGTAGTGACAAGGATGCAGCTGTTTTCCCTGGATATCATCACCCCATGGCTTTGGCCAGCCTGGGGCATTCCATGAGGGGAAAGATCTGCTTGAATTCCCCTTCTCACTAACGCCAGGGAAAGCATCACATTCCAGTGACTTCTCCTAAAGAGGGGTTATGGGGTACACTCATCCACAATCACAGAGCAATTCCTAAAATAAAGGCTAAGACAATTATATTATCCAGAATCTCTTACTGTTTTGTGAAGTGTGAGCTATCAAAATGCAGAATTAAGGCGTGAGGTACATGACTCATCTCCACTCTGCCTCTCTTCCCCGTGAATTGTAAAATCCCTTGATAGTTTTCTAATTTGATATATCCCCTCTTGATGTGATTAATCACACCAGATCAAAGAAACGAGGGGCATCATCTCGCTGCTGATTGAAGAGCCACCTCATTTATGGTACCTTACTTTGGGTAATTGTTCTGGAGACAGCTGGATTTAAGAAACTGCCATTTCTTTCTCAACCTGTTCATTTCATGGCAATACTTTGAGGCAACTGAACAAGATGCTTGAGCTTAAAGTCTCTGATGGCATCACAAACTCAGAATATTGTCTATTTAAGGGCAAGAGGCAAACCTGGTTAATCTGATAAGCACACAAATTCAAATTTAATATACTCCCCTCCTACCCTGCTTTTGGAAGCGACAACAGGCAGAAGCTGAAAAGGCACCCAGTGATATTGCACAGGGCATGTCCTCTGTAGGTTATTTTGAAAATAAAAACAGCTAGCCTTGCCACAGAAAACCCATAGAAGAATTAATATTTCCAGCTCCACGTGAGAAATCCTGAAGCCCCTCAGAAAATTTGAGGCTGAAAAAAAAAAGTCACAGAATACCAGTACTAGGTATTCTCTACATCAACCATTAATTATCGACCTGAAGAACATAAAAAAGATTTTTTTGAGTTTTCAGATGAGGAGGATCTAGTCCAGTTTGTGCTGACAGGATTTCATTCTTGGCATATACTCCAGCAAATGAGTTTCCTGGCAAGAACAGCTACGGGTGTGGGATATGTTCATGCAAAATGTGCTGCCTTTCAGGGCCCCAGCCCTCCCAGTGAGTGATGCAGCTTCAGGTCACCAATTTCACGGACACCTGCTCTTGAAGGTCACCCTGAGAGGAACAGAGATGCTCACCAGCAAGCTGGGGATGCAAAACACCCATTAGCACCAGTCGACACAAAAATGTGAAATAAATGGTGCAAAGCAGCTGCTTCCACAAAATACACACGTGCAAACATTGGTGGCATGCAAGCATGTCACTGAAAATGTCCTCTCAGAGCAGAGCAGACTGTATTCTTATAGAGCTTCTGCAAGTGAAGCCCCTTGAAAAATTAGGTATTCCAAATTTAGAATTTTCTTAGAAGCCTGACTTAAAGGTTTCTTGACTAAAAACAACCTTTTTGCATATTAATTGCCAGGTTTCTCAGCTTCAAAGAGACAGTGTTGTGCCTATTTGTTACGTTCACAAATACGATCATGAACACTTTTTTTTATTCTCATTCTTCAAACCAGTTTTTAAACTTTACTAAATGCATGTCCTATGGCATTAAAATACTCAAAAAATAAAATTACTTAGGAATTTTCTCTTTTATAATCTGTGCAGAAAATGCTTGTTAATAACCAAGGGAGTCAGTACAGAAAGCAGAACCCATGCATGTATGATTTTGGTTTTTTCTCCTCCAATTTACTATGAAAAGATAATCATAGTAAAGGCAGCAAATCCTGATATTAAAAGTATGCTGTTCACTTATTTGTACTTACTTTATTTTCCAGCAACTTAGAAACTTAATAATTATGACTTGAATGTTTATTTACATTGAAACGCATCCTTTTCTTCCAAGTTCTTTAATTGTCTTCTTTAAATGTCCTCAGAAGGACAAATCAAACCAATTTGTCAAAATTGGAACTAAGAGCTGGTTGCACACAATCATTTTTATCATGGAATACAAAGGCAGTTTCTCCAAACATATTTTTATGCCAAGACCTCAGTGGATTGCTTTAAAATTGTATGTATAGCCAGACTGCACATCATCTGCTAAGCCACAAACAACTATAAATTCAAATTATTGTGCCTGAGACTAGTGAGATCTGAACCTTTCACTTTTAGGTGCTGAACAAAGATACCATGAAAGGCAGGCAGCGTTGCTCTTATCTTCATAACAGCTTTTAATTGATTGATTTGTCCTTGCACTTCAAAAGCTGCTCTTCAAATTTTTTCTACTGTAGAACTCTTCTACAGCACATATAAAAGCGAAAACATGACAATTGCAGAATGCCTGAAAAATGAGCCCTCCCTAGGAGTTCTCTTTCAGGTTCACGACTTGCTGAGATGGTTGAGAAGGAAAACAACCACGTCCTACTGGGAATGGCTCTGTCTCTGTTAACCCAGCATGGGTAACCTCAAGTTCATTCAGACAGCGGTTGTTTTGTTCTGGCTGCATTGCATTTGGCATGTGAAAAGGCAAGGGGTTTTCGGGGGGGTGACCAATTTCAGTCCAGTGTGATCTTCCTTGTTTTCTTCCATTTTTAATATAAAATGCCTTCTATTTTAAAATTTAGTAGGGAACAAACAGTTCCTGAGCACTGGAACTAATGAAGCGTCATTTCCAGTAGATTCAAGTCTCTTGATTAATTGCCTTTTTAAGCTGAATTATATTATTTTTCTCCTGACACTTTCTATGGCATTTTCATGGAAACACACAAGCTGCCAACCTCAGCTATATAAATAAGGTGACAGCATCAAAAATTATTAGGGGGAAAGCCTGAAAACATTCATAGCATGCCTCTCTGTCAAGGATGTTTGAAATAGATCATGGAATCAAGCAGTGCAGATATCTGCTTCTATTCGTGCCAGACTCCTGAATTTTTAAAGCATGCCTTTCATGACAGCAGTACAAGGAATATCACATATTTTTGCCAAGATACAGTACCCAGCTCCAAGCCAATCACCTCAGAATAGTCTGAGTCCTTGGAGAGGCTGAGGAAAACAGCACAAACCCTCAGGGGAGTGTTACCTTTCCTCTCTGCAGGAAGGCTCTTCCCTGCAGGCCTGGGCCCCTGGGGACATGATCAGCCAGCCTGCAGTTCCAGAGGGATCCCTGAGTTCCCTGTGAGCCCTGCTCAGCCCCCTGTGCTGCCTTAGACTTTGCTTCGGGTGTTCTGACCTGGGCAGGCTTCACCAGCTCTTCCGGAGGGCTGCACCCACAGCCGCAGCAGCACAAGGGCTGCTTTGAGATTAGGAGTCCCTGAGATGTCAGGAAGCTTCCTCCTCAAGAACTACAGCACTCCTGACTGCTTCTGCTCTTCAGAAACTTTGTGTCCTCCTCCTCTCTGTGCCCCTCGCACACAGCTCTATGTTTATTGTCCTTTCTCAGATTCAGTTTGTCAAATTACACTGTCTTAATAAACACCGAGATCAAATCACAGAAATAAAGCCTTTTCTTCTGCCATGCTTCACCAGGCATATTACACTCCATATTATCAGCTATCCACAGTACCATGCCTTCTCCCAGTGCTGAACTCTAATCCTGTTTTTCTGTTTTTCCTATCACTCATTTGTCAATTTTACTATATGCTCTTAATTCCTTTAAATTGCCTTAGATTTATCTAGCCTGGTTTCCAACTCCAGTCCATCCATCCTCTCGCTGCTGTTTGTGGTTTCCATCAAGAGTTCTTTACTACTGTATTTCTCTCTACTTCAGAGCACTTACCACATGGGATTTATCAAAATAAAATGATAGGTGTCATCTTGAAACACTTCACATCCCTCTTCACAAACATCTAGGGACCGGAGTACTAAAATCTTGGGAAACAGTTACCTTTTCATGTGGATTCATAAAGTTTCAGTATAAAGCCTTATTTACATTTGAAAAATTCCTTAATCCTGTAAAGATTTCAAAATACTCTCAAAATTGTCACAGGTGATTCAGTCTCTGGTTCTGGTGCCTCCTGGTGGGCACAGAATTGTGTGAGATCCTTTAGGCACAGACGCACCTCAGCTGCCCAGTAACCAAATAGCATCCAATCCTACAGAAAATAACTTTATATACCCTTGTGGGTGTTATTCTGTGTTCTATTAGATGGGTTCTGGGTCAGCCATGGGTAGCTGTTGCTGTGAGGTGAATAGGTGGCACAGACTGAAAATACAATGTTTTGTATTGTCTTTGTTTTGACATGGTTTTCTTTCTATGTAGACATTATTCTGGACTAAGCTTGGAAATGACAGGTGGAAGGGTATCTTCCAGGTGTGCAGAAGGTTCAGCAACAAATTTTAAGAATTTCTAACATTCTTTAATACCCCTTTTCTGGCTCACAATGATTTTTCAGTGATTTTAAGTGAAAAGGGATATGAAATTTTATTTTCTCTGATTCTACACTGAGAGAAATCTCTGTCAAGAGAGATTCATTTCCAGGCTGATACACAAGCAGAGGGCTGGCTTTCTCCCACACAAGATTATGCACAAAAGGTCTCAGTTCATCCTTCCCGTCTCTTACCCCCAGCAACTGCACAATAACCTGCCCTGTATCTTGTGTCTTCAAGGCACTCCGTTCTGAAAACTGAAAAACAAATACACTTGGTTTGAAACATTTTTTGGCAGTCTGGTTCCTCTATTCACCTGTCAATTTCTCTGTTCCTCTAGACCTATTTTAGCAATGTTTTGTCAAGCTTTTATTTCTTCCATATTGCTTCAAGCTGCTCAGCTGCTCGAATAAACCCAGTAAGAGACACAATGTACCAGTCCCACCTCCAGGATTTCTATTTCCCCACACACAATTCTCTGTCTCTGCTCCTTCTGGAGACCCTGATTTCTCCTTTTTTTTTTTTTAAGGCCAAAGGAAGTGCATCTGACATATGCTCATATGTCAAATCTGACACATAACCCTCACTGATTTACAAGAGGAGAGAGCACTGCTTCAGCTGAGCAACCTGCACGACCTTTTTGTATTTCATTTCTATCTGATTGATAAGACCTGCCATAGTGATTGTTTGCTTCATATTTGCTGTGCAGTTAATATATCTTATAGGAAGAAAGTACATTTTATTAATTGCTGATATCTGATTGTACTTAGGTTCAAATTCTTACTGGTAAGTTCATCTTCTCAGCTACACATTTCCCGTAAGAAATGGAGTTGTCTTTTTTAAAAATCAAACAAACGTTCAAGACAAAAATCAATGGTTAAAAAAAAGTGAGTGAAGCATGTCTTGTTTTCTGAACCAAACATTATCACCCTTCTCCAAGGAGGACGTAGGAAATATCAATACCTGTATTTCAATATTATAAGCAAAGAAACTGCTGAAAGCACCACAATGCCTTTAGAAGCAATTGTTCATGGAGCAGATTAAGTTGAGCTTGTACAGTGGCAAGAATTGGTGTGGAAGGAAGAAGAGCTCTTCTGTAGATATTCTGACAATATCTCATTACAAAACAGAAAACTACAGGAGCAGATAAGATGAAATGATATTTTGGAAATTATAATAAGTGTTTAGGGTACAAATTCAGACCACAATAAATAAGTACCTGCCAGGTGCTTAGGCTCTGAGGCTAACAGAGAAAATAGATAAGCTGCATTACAGAGAAGATTTAAATTTGTTTAATGTTAACTTTTAATTAATCAACTTTGCTGTATGCTTTAGCAGAACGAGAGTACAACCACAGCCACATACTTGACATATGTACATATTATTTTCCTGAGTGTGTGATCCATTATCTGAAGGAGGCAGATCAAAGAAAAAAATTTCTCTTCTTTGGCTTTACCATGAAGGAGCTCACTAGAAAAGCATGAATTTTTACCTCATTTTAGCCATGCCCACTAAAGCATCCTAGAAAGTGTATTGAGCATAAGAGATGTTCTGCTGCTCTGACAGGCTCTGCTGGTGCTCAGCAAAAGCAGCAGAATAGATCCCTTTGAGCTACTGCTCTGAATAAAACAGAAAAAGCCTGAAATCCGCATGCAGAAAAGAGAAATAAGGCACTAATTTCATGCCCTAATCCCTACATTAAGGCAGAGCCATGCCCAATCATATGGAGAAAGAATTTTACAAAAAACTGTATAGCCTTGGTTCTAAAATTTATAATATTATAGAGGAATTGCAAAAGATTTTAATCACGGAACAAAAGGAATTATAGTGGCTTGCTGTTCCAACTTGTTCATTTGGACAGGAATTTTGGAAGAAAAAATAGAATCTCTCCAAATCTTTTGTATGATTTACCAAATTTTAGACCCCTCCATTCTCACCAAGTTATGTTTCAATAAAGAGAAGGAAAATGAGAAAAAAAAAAATCCCTGTTTCTGAAGTTAACTCTAGCTGTGGGATGTTGGTTTAAAAAAAATAGGGCAGGTGGAGGAATGGATTTTAATACTATCTCCAACTTCAGGTTCAGGAAAAATGACATTCTAGAAGTCTGGACTTTACTTCTTTCTCATTTTACCAGCAGGTCCCTCATCAAATGCTTCCAGAAATCTAAATGAATATATCAGCAGTTTCCCAGAGTGTGCTTTAGTTCCCTGTGGACACCACCACTTCACAGCTTGTGACTCTAAGACATTCAAGCTTGAACAGGACTGGTTTACTTAACATCTTAGAAAAATTTCTTCCAAAATATCACACCACCTCGCAAGGAATTAAAAGTTGGATTGTTTTTAATAAAAAAGTGCTGTTATGGTATTTTCTGGACAGGCAAAGTAAATCACCAGGTTTAAGTACCTTTTTTCCCCAAGGCCTAGCAATAAAGAAAAACGAAGGTATTCTCATTTTCAGTCATACATCTCATCTGCTGAAAACCCCCTGCTTCATTGTGAGTTGCCCTCTTCTACTGGTACACAAGAAGCAGAAAAAAAGCATCACTCTCACAATAGTCCAAAAAGTACTTCTTATGTCACACCTACTACACTTCAACATAAATCAGACAAGACACTGCCCTGCCTGCTGTCAGTTCTGAGCCAGTGCTCCTGCACAGTGCAGAGCAGTGCTCTGCCTGCCCTGCCCTCACTCCAGTGTCACATCCCTCAGGATCCTCACTTCTTCTGGTCATTCAACCCCCACATAATATTTTTTTAATTAATTCCAGTGTCCCAGCCAAATCCCATTTTAGCTGATTACATTCAGTCTGCCTAACATGCCCCCTGTAGTTTTCAGGTTGTTCTTCACTTTTCTGCCCAAAGATTTATGCAGCTGTCTTGTACAAAACAGTATTTAAGGTTTTTAAAAGTGGAAGTCATTGCAGGTCAGACACAGAATTATTGCATTAGCCTCTCCTTTCTGTAGACTTACTTAGAAATTAAGACCATACAGACATCATTATATTTTCTGTTTGCATCCAAAGCTTTTAACAGTGTTCATCTTTTAAAAAGCCAACATGGTAAGTGATGCAATTTCCTGATAAAGTAATAAAGATTAAGTACCAACACAAGACCTGAAAGGGACATAATTTTCTGCTGGAGCCTTCAGCTGCAACACCTCAGCAAAACCTCTGATCAGGAAGAGCAGCAAGAAAAATTTAACTGAATTTTGTTCATACACTGCTATTAGATTAGTATTGACCAAGATGTGGTCCTCCACTCAAAAAAGTGTCCTGAGGATGAGCTGTGAGTTATTTTATTAGAGCAGGCCCTAGCCAGAACTATTTCTAATTGAAACCTGAAAATTTTTACATGAATAAAGTGTCTTCAAGGTCTAAGCACTCGAGTTGTGAAATGGCCGCATCCCCTGCTGTGACACAGACACAACAGCTAAGACCACACGTACTTAGGGACCAGCTGCTCTTGTACAACTTGGTCACTCATCTGAGAAGGAAATTGTTCAGTCATTGCCACAGGTTCCAAAATTCAGGAAGCTGCATACCTAGCATTGCTCTCGCAACCTCAACCTTTGTTTCTGCTGATACCAGATAACATTGGTAATGAACTTCTTTCATACTCCAGCTCTGCACTGGACGAGATTTTGCTGCTACTTGCAGCTTCCATCTCCTTAGGTGGCTCTCTACATTTTCCCTCAAGCTTGGCCAGCTTAGTCCAGCACTGCTCTCTTCTACTGCTTTCGGCATCCTCTCCACCAATTTTGCCTTCTTTGGATCAGCAGGCTGATTACACATGAGGGAGATGACCAGGACTTTCCCTGAGGTCATTGCTTAGTAAAGCACATGCACTTAACTTCATGCTGCATCAAATTCCCACCAAAATCAGAGCTAAACACATACAAATATGCTTGGGTTAACATACACCAAAAAAAAGTGATATAGAAAACAAGATCACATTACATTTGAAACTCTTTCCTTAAATCGAAGGGGACTTTGTGGGAAAAGGGGCAAGTATCTAACTCCCCACGAGGAATTCTTTACACATTTGGCAGACTTCCACATCTGCCATGGGACTACATTTGGATAATTTCTTTTCCTGCTAGTTTAACAAAGCTGTGTGTCTCTCTTGGTTACAAAGTGAGGGTTCTCTCCTCCTAAAGTACTGCAGTGTAAATGTGCAGTGTGATTTGCTCCTTCAGTCTGTTCCAGGAGAACCCAGGAATTTGGAAACTGTTATGCTGCCCACGGTAAAGTGCTATATCCTCTTAGGGTCATTAGGTTTCACTGCTGCAAAGGTGTGATGCCTCAGCCTCACCCTCACAGCAAACTTCAGTCTATGGATTTATCTGTTATTTTTCACTCTGACATCCTCTGGGTTTACACACATTTTCCTCAACTCTTGGTACAAAACAAGGCATAGCAAAATACAGTGTTCCCTGGTAAGTTTATTACTTACTGCTAGTGTAATATTTACAACAGTTAAACAAATTTATCTTCTGGTGGTCCCATAATCAACTGGTGAGCTACACTGAGATATGTGCTCTGGCCATGACAAAAAATATCTCCACAGGCCTCTGTTCAGCATCCTTGGCCTCACATTTCTCACAGTTTCTGCAGCCTTGCTCCCCTTCAGCTGGAGCACAGACATCAGAAACTCCTACTAAAATTCAGCGCTGTGCTTGCAAGGCTCTAGCTCAGCACCACAAAGCCAAATAGCCACAAACCTACACTGACCATGGCAGAAAACAAGCCCAGAGCACCAAAAGCCATTTTGTAACAGGAAGGAGGACTTTTTAAAAATCCTTGGTATCCTGAGATTTAGATTTACAATAAATATTCTGAGCACTGGTGAGAAAGCAGACTCCCTCACTAACACAGGCTGCCCTGTGGAACCGCAGTCAAATCTGCGATGTGCAGGACAAGATTTGTTTCCTGCTGGTACCCCCAGAGAGGGCAAACAGGTTCTTTTTGCAGATTACTGTGAACAAAAACTGCAGGGTGAAACACAGAGCTGTGAATAAGAGGGATGTGTTTCCAGTGAGCTGCTCAGTTTCTCACAGACAATGCTGGCTGGCACAGAAATTCAGCATGACAGGAGCATACTCTTAAAAACAGCATGCATGCATTTTTTTTCATTAGGCTTAAACAACCCATGACTGTTTAACCTATGGCTGAACTGCACCAAAGCCACACTTCTGTCATACGAAGTGTCGCCTCATTTAAAAGCCAACAACTTGTTTTCTGTGATAAACACAAGTCATGGGGTTACTATACCAACAAATTGCTAAAAACACTCAGTTTGCTTCATTTTCTTTGACTGCTTTTGAAATCTACTGCCAGCTGGTCAATAAAAGCATTATTTGCTCCTTGACAAGTTGTGGGGTCCTTTCAAAGCTACATTTCACTAAAATCATTCCCAGCACAAATTGCTTTCAAGTCAATTACTCAACATTTATTTCCCTTCATGAGTATCCAAGGAAAGGCACTGGCTTTGGACAAAAGATGCTGCATGTCAAGATCAATTTGCCATCTACAATGCTTTCACATTTATTCTCCTGTGAATTTCCTTTAGCTTAAGCACTGAATTTCTCTTGACTCCCTTAACCAGTCCCCTAGGATGTTCATTTGCACGGGGGACTGCAAACTTTGCAGTCTTTCACTTGACACTCCTTATATTGCTATACAAAACAGATGTAGCCCACTTCAGTCATAAGTAATTAAAAATATTCATCTAGGCATAATGTTTCTTTTTATTTCTCCCATGAAAACATAGAGTAAGTAGTTTTGCAGCTGCCCCATCATCTGTGTGGTACTTTCACAAGGATGTTTTGCAGTTTGACTTGTTTTCAGAGGACTACTGCATTTAATAACAAAGGGTCATAATGCTGGTGTCAACACACAAGAACCTGGCTGCTCTGATCACTCTTATTCTCTGATCATTCTTATTCTTATTATTGATCCACTACAACTTTTCATAAAAAACCCACAGAAGCGACTTCTCATGCCACTAAGCCTTTCCCATCTGGTAATGGTCTTTTTCACAAGCACAGAGCTGATTTCTTTATTACTGTCCAGAACATTTTTTCTAAAGAGTCTCTACACTCCTCACCCCAGCAGACAAGTGCTTTATAAACCAGGTTTGCAATCTAAGCACTTGAAGAAGCAAATGGACAGAGTTCCCCTCCTTTAAGCTATTCCTGTGGAATTCTAATTAGGAGCTATTTCCCTCCTCCCCACTGGCAGTTCTATCTAGAAACTGTTCTTAGAGCTGTGTTGAGAAACTGAACATCATTCTTTATAATAGTGGTTAACAGGCACCATGCTGGGATGTTTTACCCACGAACATGCATCCTGTTAGTCTGTGCAGAATTCATATAAAGAGCTGGAGATACAAACACAATTCTCCTGGGTGTACAAATATCCATTACTGGAATACCCAATTGCCTTTGGCCTCTGCATTCAGCATCACGGTTTGTGCTTCTTGTACACGTCATCCTCCCATCTGTTCCTCAAAGCAGAACAGCAAAGCAGTGCCAGCAGTGTTGAGTCAGTGACTCTTCTGCAGCGCTATTGTCACTTAACACCTCCTAGAGCAGGTCTATGATATCACCTATAACAAATATCATCTGCTTAGGAAAATCAGATTCCATAAGCAGGAAAGTACTAAAAAGACCAAAATAATAATAAAAAATTCCAAATGTCAGTTCTTCCCAAAGCAACCAGCATTGTTCAATAATAAGATTAAACAATAACTCTTGATTTATTTTTTTTCCAGTTTCTGGAAGCAGACAATAATGTTTTCAGGGTAGCCTTCAGATAGGAAGCTTGATATAACGATAGCTTAAAGAATATTTTTTCCTTTTTCCACATCCTAGCAATGTGCTAGATTCAGGAGTGACCCTGAGGGAAGCAAATAGGAGTGTTGTTAGGACATAAACCTGTTATCAGTCATGGGGAATCCCTGATGACTGTGGTTTTGTCTTTAGCCATAGCAGACAAATACGAGGTATAACTGAAAATTACAATACTCCACCTTCAAGTACCTAGGGAATCTAAAGTACCTACAGGACTAAACAAGATTTTTAAAAAAAATTAAAAGAAAATAAAACAACATTTATAACGTGAAGAAGCAGCTTCTTGGACCTATCCTGTAAAATATAGAAAAGACTGAGCTTAAATAAGGATCCTGAGGAAAAAAAAACTGAGGGCGGGGTTAGATGGGCTGGTGGGTCATTAGGCTCCAGGTGTTGTTCATTAGACCCCCAACAGCTTGTTAGTGTCATCAGGGGTTGGAAATCCAGGTAAAATCTCTGCAAAGTTGTAAGGCTAGTTCATTAATGAAAGTATAAGTTCATAAGAAGCACACGGGAAACCTACTTTGCTGCTGCATGAGAGAATATGAGCCAGTTTTAAAGAGATTGTATATACGGCAATAATTTCATTTTGTGTTAAATCTGGCCATTCACACTTTCCTGGTTTATAAGAACTCTATTCAGAGAAAACTGCACTGTTCGGTGCTTCAGTTTACTGATACCGCGTTTCAATGGCTCTTCAAAGCACTCCGAGAATTCAAGCTGAGTTTCTTCAGACTGCCTGAGGGAACTCTCAGTGGTGCCCTTCATTGACAGGCATTGTGATACAAACTCTTGGTTTTGTGAAGTTTTGGTTACTGCAAGAAGTCTTGAGGTCGTTACTGATATCTCCTATGCACACACACTGCTTGTAAAGTCAAATGAAAAGCAGTAGCTGCAGAACATTCAGTGGTTACCACTGAATGCGTTTGCCAAAAAATTGCTATTCCATCAGTCAGACTATCCCTTTCCACATAACAATCCAGTCTCCTTCAGTGAGTTTTCAAGTTCTTTTTGGAAGGCTTCCCTTTCTCAGCACTGAGTATTTCTAGATTAGTTCAAGGTCTTGGAAAAAAGTGAAATTTAATCTGCTAAAGCTTCACATTTACATAGTTCCTCAAGAAAGAAAAGTCAAATGTGTAAGTTCTTTAATGTGATTACTGTTTAGAACCTTTCCTTTATTTTTAAGTGTTGACATGATTCCCAAATAGTTCTAGGGAAAGTTTTGCTTAAAAACTCTATAGTGCTTTATTTAAAATTCCTACCAAAATATTCCAAATTTCTAATTTCAGTTTTTCCTTAAGTTGCCATAGCTCATCAAGAAGCAGTAAAAAGTGTTACAGAAGAGTGAACTGTGTTTTCATGTTTTGAAATAGCTGTGGATATTTTCCAGACAGCTCTATTGCTGACAGCATCAGGGTTTCCTCTGTTCTCACTGTGTGTGTCAGAGCTCTCTGCTCTGGCTGAGAAATGAGAAAAAGTAGCTAAGTAAAACTTCAGTACAACCCGAGAAGGCTTTGCAAATTTTAATAGGCTGCTAAAGGGCTGTTATCCAATGTGTTTCATACTGGAGAATATCTGATCCTGTCTCTCACACTACATGAAAACAGGAGTACACATTACCTCTCTGAGCAGAGCTTCCAAATTTTTATAATTGACATTTTCCAGCTGCTGATGGAGTATGCTCAGATTTTCAGTTATCTGAGGCAGTCTCTATGCACACAGATTTTGTTAGAGATTTTTGTGTAATGGAATTTAGTTAGATTTTTCCATGGCCTTCCACTCTTCATAGTCAACAGCATTTTAAACAACTGCCGTTTGAAATTTAATCGTGTATCTATCCACCTTTGGTTTAACACATTGAGTACTTAATAAGCTCATTGCCACCAAGCTCTTATCACTCATGATGTATTCTAGCTGTCTGAACACACAAATTTCATGTTAAATAACTAGAGAAAATTCAGACCTTGATGAAACTATATTCTTTGCAGTTATAGTAACTTTAATAACTAAAGACAACTGGTGATACAGCTGAATGCATCATAAACCAAATAGCTCCCTTTTATAGTTTACAGCTCCTTCCTCCCCCTCCAGTAACTGAAGAACAAATTATCAATAATAGGCAGATGGCCATTAGCATAATCCATAAAGCCAGAAGACATTACAGTACTTTGTATCTATCAACACTGATTAGCAGCATAACGTTTAATTAGCCCCTATGAAGGGAACAGTGAGTAACACAGTAGGGATATGACAAAGGAAATGGTTTTAATAATATACTGGACGTTTTTCAAAGTGAAATAATTTCCAGCTCATAGGCTCTTCAGCAAAGGGCGCTTCAGCAAGGATGGGTTCAGAATGTTCAGAATGTGCACATTGATCAAAACACAGAAAATTACAAGTTTTCATTAACATAAATTTATCTAAAGTATTAGAATCTGAGCAGAAATAATCATGTATGAGCTGATGCAGTTCTAGGTTGCTAATAAAGAAGCAAATAGATCAAGGGAAAGAGGAATTTTGTGACTGCTGGAAGAACAGGTTGTATATTAAAGCCTGGTAGCTTTAAAAATGTTTCCTTGGATTACGTCCAACAAGCCTTTGACAATTTCACTTTTGCTGCCCTTCATTAAACTAAAGATATATCTATATCTAACTATATAAATACCAAAAAGTTTGAAGACAACAAAGCATAACAGTTTAAGACTCAAATATTTATTAAGTAATATAGAAAAAACCCCAGTGGTTTAGCCTCAACAGTTTCCTGTTTCAACTCTCTTTTAGTGACAAAAAATAACAATAAATAAATAATATAGGTAAGTTACTTTTCAGGTGAATTGAGTGACTATATGAACACTGAAGGATAAATGTTAGATTGCAAAATATTTTCAAAACATCTTGTATGTTTGAGGGAGAAGTCTGAGCCCTCTAGCACAACGCACACAGAGAAGGCAATGACTATCATTGCATCTCAAAATTCAGCAGGGAGAGCTGTGAATGAGAGAAGATAGAAGAGCATCATTTTCTTATATATATTTTTGTGGTGCTTATTTGAGATTTTTGTGTATCTCATTTCACAATCTCTTCCCCTCTCAGCTTATCTGAATGAGAAAAGAAGGACCAGCATGGCTGCTGATGGCAGAGGTGAAATTGTACCGCAGACACTGGGACAGCGCGGACGCGTCTGCTGGGGACAGAGATGTGGCACCAAGGCAAAACTGTGTCAGTTCTTGCAGTGCAGGTGCTTTACTCTGTTGCTATCAGCTGTCCTAAAGACAGAGCTATAGAAAAACATGCACTAATACCAATGGCTGGGGATCTGAGGGGTTTTGTTTCCTCCTCTGTCGAAGATTGTTATTAGCTCAGTGGAGAATGGGAGCAGCTGAAAGAGCTGGGGCAGAACTGTCACTCACAGACGTGGACAGAATAAGAGACAGAAGGAGTTCCTAGAGCTGACAGTAACACTGACAGATGCCTGAAGAGGAAAACCAGAGTGGTGTTTGATTCAAAACAGACAACTCCTGGTGTAGACGGTAGATCGTGGGAGAGGAAGAAAGTTCCCATGTGGGAACATCCACCTCAAGAATCCATTTTCTATTAATCATGCCACTGAAGGAGATAAGCATCTGTACAGAAAAGCAAAGATGCAATCAGACCCCACAGACACATCAGGGGACTAGAGCAAGGCAGATCAAAGCAGAAGTGAGATACATTGTCGGGGCAGTCTCTGTACCTGCAGGTGCCTCTCTGAATGGCATCATCCTCATCTGCTTAAACAGATCCCCACCTGTTATGGAGAAAACAGCACCTGGGGACAAGGTGCATCAAAAGGTGCAATCTAGTCCAAAAAAAAAAATGTTTGGGAGGGAACTACTGCTAAAGTAGTTCAAAGAACAAATAGGGTTTCGTATCCCTACCCCTTTTTCACAGCAAGGAGAGTCTTTGGACAAGTAATTTCAGTGTTCTAGATGAGAAGTGCAGGAGGACTTCCTTTTCTCCCTACTTAAAAGAGCTTAGGAAAATTGCAAGTCATAGTGTTTTTCAGCTTCATAAAGCTGTTTCATCAACTGTGCCCATCTCAGCTGAGTCTCAGCTAAACCTAAATTAGCAGCTTTACCAGATTACAACACGTGCTTCTCAAATGCACCTCCTACCTGTCTACCTCTAGAGGCCTCATAGTGCAAAAGGAAAGGAAATGTTGCCTAAACACTGTAAAAAGGTCTTCTCTACCTCTCAGGTTTTTTTATTAAAATTTCCTGGCTGTAGTGTCCCACCTATCTACATAAGCTGCACAGAAATCTAGGAATGGATGTAATTAAAATCCACCTTTTGGTGCAAAGATAATGGCCTTGACTGGGCTGTCTGGGTATACAAGAGCAGTTTTTTTATTGTTCATTTCTTTATTACTGACTACCTGAATATAAAAATAGCTGAGTTTTGTGGACTTATCTATGTTTGGCCACGTCTTTCCCTTTCTCAGTTCATGCTTTCACTTTCTGTGCTGATAATTGTGGACACCTCTCCTTCCGAATTCAACAACTTCCTCCATTTTGATAGACCAAAGTATAGAAAATAATGTAGAGTTCAAGTATGCCACCTTATACATAAATCTTTTACATGATTCCATTGCTTGGCAAAACCACAGCTTGCACTTTCATTTTGCATATTAATATGCAAATATGTTTTCCAATTAGTCACAGTAAATTAACTGTCCTTGTCCTAGGCAAGGACAGTTCTTTTGGCCTAGCTGTAGCATTCCATCTTGTGAATTCTTAGCTGCGAGTTAAGGTCTTATCACGAGGATCTCTTCTTGCACCAAAGTCCATTTGGAAGGAAAGGTGCTCACCTGCATGGTGCTTAGAGAAATCCTACTTCAAAAGATTTATTTCAGAGAAAACACAAGTGAATATGAACATAAACTCCATCTACAAATCAAATCCTGCTTTAATCCAGATATCCCTGAATGTTTGGCTGTTGCTGCACATGAGGCATTGATTTCATACAATATTCAGTCATGAATCCAAGATCAATATACAGCACAATCACTGCCCACTCAAAGCTCAGCATGACTGCAAAGACTGTAGTGCTCTGATGGGTACAGAAACATCACAAAATTTTACAGTTACTCTGATCAGGAAGACAGCTCATTAATTGTCATTGGAAATCACTGGACCTCTTAAAATGAAACTGGCATAGTATTGTCAAGTGGTTTTAGTTGCAAAAGGGCCTGGAATGAAAGTGACTTTCAGCCTTTTATGAGGTCACCAAGACCTCCTGACAATCACGAAGTGACAGGAACTGTGCTGAACTACTTGTCCTCTCAACCATCTATTCAATGGTCTGTGAAACTTGACTGTATGATCATGTCTTAGTCAAATTAAGTATTAATACCAAACTCAACATGTTGTCATATGAATCAAATCACATCTTTTCCTTAAAACACCTGAGTGACATTAATTCAGTTATTTCTTTTGCTTTAAATGTGCAATTAGCAGAGACATTCTTCTGTTGCTTAAATGACAACTTCAATCTTCACATTTGAAACAAAAGTTGACATATTTTCAGACAGTAGAATTCACTAGAACATTTTAAGTGTTTTTGAGTGTGGTAATTGCTGATCTGATGGTGGTGCAAAATCAAATACAGGAATAGCAAATGTTGTACCTAAATAATCTCAGGGAAATAATGTCTCATGTCTTTCAGCCTATGTCAGCTTTGAACCAGTGCATGTCAGTGAAACACCTGCCTTATTAAATCCTATGCTTGAATACATAGCCAGGCACAGCTTTAGGTTTCTTGTTTAAATTATGCATGTGATAACAAGAGTTTCAATGCCATAGAATACCCTCTGATCTTGACATCTCGAGCAGTTGTTTTTCCCAGGTGGATTACTTTAGATTTGCCTTACCAAGGCCAAAATAGATAAAGTAACTCCCAGGAGTTGGAAAGCAACCTTAGCATATTTTGTATTCCCTGTGTCACCCAGAGCCTGTGTGGGTTTCTAAACAGCGTGTAACTCAGAGTAGATGAATCAGCCTGAAGGGTTTGTCTGAAAGCACAGCAAGAGCTGCCTGATCTGGCCTCTTTACTTCACCATAATGATTTTTTGAAGCTGCATTTTCAGGAGAGAGGGAGGAATAAGTTGACAGTGACCATAATACAAATGTCAAAATCCTTCTACTGCACACTCAGAATTATTATTGGCCTGCAGAAGAGGCAGGGAAAGAGCAAGAAGCAGTGCTTATCAGCATTCTTATCAACTCATTAATATGTTCTCAGTTTACTGCCCTTTGCTGTCTTTTAGCCATCCCAAGAACCACAGTGCTCTAACAGGTAAAATCCCATTTTGGAGGATGTGTGGATGCCTCTGCATTAACAACATCTAAACCAAAATACATCTTTCATATGAGCTATTTTCAACTAATAAGGCTGCCAATATTCTTGTGCTGCAAGTCCTTAAGTTACAGTTGCATCAATTCCAAGAAGGCTGAGAGTTTCCAGCTTTGCTAAAATACACAAACAACTGCACTCTCATCTCTCTTAACCCAGCTGTGAGAAAATGAAAGGAGAAAATGAAACCCTTTTCTTTGAGTAAAGATAAAAGACGTTATTGTTAACAAGCAGACAAGAATTAGAGCTGCTTCGCTCTTGATCCAGAGATGCCTCAGATACTGAAACAATTAATTGGGCAAGGGGTTCAGTTGGATTGAAAACTTGTCAAAGAACAACTTTCTGGTACCCATGTTCAGTTTCTTTTAACAATCTTGTTTCATTTTTCTTAGCTGGCCAACAAAAGAAAAAAAAATATGGAATAGGAACCTTTGGAAAAAGAAACTATAAAGCTATTTACTGAAAAGTTCTACTGAACTGCAGTCAAAAAAAAAAGGAGATTAAAACCCGGGAACTATGAAATTAGGATTCTAGAAACATACATTTAAACTCAATAGAAGCAGTCAGAGTGCACTGTTGTTACAAATTCAGTGAGGCAATAATGCCTGAGCTTGGTTCCAGGAATAACAATTATTAATAATAATAATTTCATCAGAAGGAAAGAGCTGCATTAATTAATAATATACGAATCTTTAGCAGTGTGCATTTGCTCTAGAAAAGACCATTTTATACACACAAATACAAGCAAGTGGCAAAATGTTCAGTAATGTATCAGATGGCTTTATTTGAACTTAGGACAAACATGGCATCTTAAATTCCACGACCTGTTTTTAAGTGTAATCTTCCCAACCCAAAAGAGGCTCTGAAAGAATATTCAGTATTAAAAGTGAATTTTAAAAGCACTATGTTTACAAAATAAAATTAGCATTGCAGTGGAAGTAACATGCAGCCCTCAACTGCTGATGAAATTCTTGTTTACTCATTTGCTGTTGCTAATAATCTGTGTGGCTTAACCAGCAGGCTGCGTAGCTTGACCTGTGAAGTATTACATTGGATCAACAAGGTAGGCTTTTCACAAATAAAAGATGCACAGCATAGTAAATTTTGTATCTTGAGTATAAAACTACGAAATTTATCAGCCCACGAATGTGACAGTAAAGGTTTGCAATAAAATCAAGAGCACATACAGCTTTATCAGCATATTATACCTGATGATTGTACAGCTCAGCAACTGGCTACCCGAGGGCACAGCAAAGACTTTAATAAGTGCACAGGTTGTTCATATATAAACAGGCAAAAGGTTGGGATTATTGCTTCCCTCTGTTCTCCCTGTTGCTTCTGTGTTCTTGTTTACAGCATTTGTAGGCAGACAGGAACCCCAATTCATCAGAAGCACCATTCTTGATTAGCACCAGCCTGATTACTGATTTCTCAAGCCCCATGCAGAAAACATCTGATGGCTGTTTTGCTGATGTGTCAGTACATCAATCTTAATACACATACACCCAAAAAAGCCCCAGCTTTATCTAATGTGTGCCCTGTTTACATATTATAGTAAGTTTTTCATAAGTGAAGCAGGTATTTCTTATTTCAAACACTAGGTAAACCTTAAAATGCTATTTGTTTTTCAGATAACAATATTCCACACAAGTTTCTGCACTTGGCATTGTATTCAGGTTTGACTTTTCAACACACCAAACAGCTGGAGATTGCTCTGTTGCCAGAACTCAGGAATAAAGTCTTAAAGACTTCCTTTTCCAACTTAATCAAAAAGAACATAACAATGTGATATTACTAGCCGTAAGGAAGAGTGATCCATGAGTCATCCATGGATTTGAAAGCTGCTGCATATTACTAAGTAAACTGGATTTCCTTGACTGATAAATACAGGAACTGAGCCCTCCAATTTATACAGAGAGAAGAAACCCACCAGAAAAAATACAAATAGACAATCTTGAACCATTATAAAAATACCTCTATAATTTAAAAATGTAATTCTAAAGGTTTTTAATTAAATCATTGTTATTTATTTCTATCATGGCTATATCTTCTTCTGCTGTGGCTGAAGAAACCATTTTTCTGTGTTTTCGTCCATGTTTTGAAATAAACACGTTTGCACAGTGATGTATCTTATTATGATAGCTGGCCATAAGTGAGGATTTTGCAAAAACACAACAAAGAAGGAACAAAACTGAATAAAACTTGATTGGCATTTTGTCTGAGTTTAACTTAAATAAGGGGTTCTCCATATAGTTCTGTTTAGCATAATTTAGCATAACAAGCAAAATTTGCTCTTCAGGGTAAACAAAGTTTATATTTAACATAGTGTTGCATTGCTCACTGAAAAGAACAATTCCAGTCAAAAAACTGGTTCAGTAAGAGTTCATTTTATACAACCACTACCTAGAAACCACAGGTTTGAATGCTCAGTAAAGGTCTTCAGCTCAGAAGGTGCCAGAAATTAACTACCACTTCAAATTCTGCCTAACATCAAGAAAATATAATTTTCAAAACTGGCTATCACTAAAATAGAGTCACCAAACCCGGGCAGTTGGTCAAGAAGCGTAGCTAGCAATGAAATTGGAAACCTTTCCACCTGACTTCCAAAGCAGAGCTGATCAGGCATCAACTAGGTAGAATTTCCACCAGCAAGGTCTGCATGTTTGTGGCCTCTCAATAATGAGAACCTGCAGGTACTATCATTGTCACGGGACACAGCTAATGAGACAGAGTAATGATGCAGAGAAAGAGAACTAATTTTCAACACACCCAGCCTTTGGCACAATGGCAGACATGCTTTAGGGTACTGACAAAAAGGCCTCTGAAAAAGGTGGTACAAGAGGCAACAGGAAGAAAATGATGAACAGGAAATTCCACCTAAATATGAGAAAGAACTTATTTACTGTGCAGTGAGCGAGCAGTGGAACAGATTGCCCAGAGAGGCTGTGGAGTGCCCCTCGCTGGAGATGCTCACGACCCGTCTGGACACAGCCCTGTGCCGTGTGCTCTGGGATGACCCTGCCGGAGCTGGGAGGTGGGACCAGGACCCACTGCGGTCCCTTCCCACCTCAGCCAGTCTGTGATTCCTCAGTATTTATAAATAGCCCGTACAGCAGTAGATGGACAGCACAAAGATATGCTTTCTGTTGCAAGAATCCAGACAGCTGATGCCTCTCCCATGGAGCCTGGCAGAGGACGGGAAAAATTTCCAATTGCATTTTGGCAGCTTGGCTCTTTGGTAACTTGAATGTTGCTTTCACTGGCCCTCAGCCAGAGCTCATTGGAGTCACTGGGCATCTTTCCATTTGCTTCAGTAGCCTTTGGATCAGGTCCATATTAGCTTTCAGATTTGTTCATATGTTTCAGATATATCTGGCATTTATTTTCAAGGGCACAGTGTGTGAACAATAGCCTGTTTGCTGACTGCAGTTTCATATAATTTCCTTTACCATGATAATAATTACAAAAATCTTTCCCTTCTTGATGTATTGTTTATGTTTGTGTTACTCAAACAGTAAACTAATTTGGGCTACCCATGTAATAAATTAGTTACCAAAGAAAAAGTAGCTGAATTCTTCATACATTCTTTTATTGGAACATTTAAATGGGAATGGTTTGGTTTTTTAGACATGAAGATGTGAGCTGAAAAACAGTGGTTTTATAGAACTATAACATCAATTTACACATTCAGAGATTATATTTAATGGCGGTAAAGGACTCATAATAGTTACTGTAATAATGTACTGCAACTGCCTGTAATACTTCAGGAATGATGTATTTTCCCAGTATAGAGTGCAATTGGAATTATTTTCTAGAGCTGTGTTAATGTTCTTAAAACATGCAGTCACTATTTTATCATTTTAACTGTAGAATTCATCTATGCATTTGTTTGGTGCTCTTACCATGTGTTACTAGTTCTATAAATAACTGACTTCGTAACAACTGACAGTGCTGGATGGAAGAACATAAGAAGATTTCATCATGTCAAATATTCTAATGATCAAGAAATTAATATACGAAAATAAATGACTGGTTAATAAGTAAAACCAAAGCCAGGTTTAGTGAAAAGATACATCTGTGCAGGAGGAGACTAAAGGCAGGAGGAACTGATTCTGAGCGCTCAGCTCCAGTCCCTCCGCAGGCAGGCAGCGAGGTGGGGAGGTGGATCCCGGCGCCCCAGTGTGCTCTGCCAGGAATTCTGGAATTCAGCTTCTCACCAGGGAAGGTGCAGATGGCAGATTAGCTCACTTGGACTGCACCACAGCCCTCCAGCTGAGCAGGCTCATTCTGGTTCATTTGGAAAAGGAAGGACTCCTAAAAACAAGCTGTGAGGAGCTGAAAACCTTTAGCTGGGGAAGGGTGATAAGCCACAGAGGAGAGCTACTATGAGTCAAAGAAAATTTTTTTTAAAAAAGGAGAAAACAAAACAGACAACACAAGCAAACAAACAAAAACCACAGCCCCAAACAAGCCCTGAAAGCTCAAGCCTTTCCCACTCTAAACACTTGCTCCAGCTCTTACACTTTCATGCCTGTAACAAGGTGGGGATATTTATTTTAACTCAAATCAGCTCATTAGCCCTTTTTCAGACGGACTATGCCCTACTTCATCATGTATGTCAAAATACATTCCAAACTAAAGAGCAAAAGAAGATACAGCTGTTGTGCCAAGACAGACAAAGGCTGAAGATGAGAGAAGAGCTAAAATTACTTGTCCATAGTAACTTAGTGGCAGAGCTGACATAGGAAGCCCAGTTTTTCTAACTCCACCTCTAGTGCCCCTTCACAGACAATACAGCAGCCATATTATTATTGCAGGTAGCTCAGGATGCAACTCGGCTTAGACAAAGCCAAGAATAATAAGAATGTATTACATTATAAGACACAGTAGACAGGACAGATATGTTTATTTACCAGCTGTTTAATTATTTATACAAAGCGTAATAAGTGAGTCACAAAAAGCCTGATAGTTGCCAAATTGCAGTGCCCCTCCTCATTTATAAGTGGGAACAATGTTGGCAAACTTTCATGTTAAGCAAAGCATCTCTACTTCAGAAAAAAACCTGTATGGTAAAAAAAAATATATATTCCAGAGGATAGAAAAAATCTGCTAGACACCTCTGCCTCTCTATAATTTGCTTATAGTCTAACTACCACTTCTCACAGCACCACTATTAAATCATTACCAAGTTAATGAATTTTTAGAGTATGTTTCTTAAATAGTTGTATGCAGTCATATGCAAGAAACATGCCATGGTATACGCACTGATATATCCAACCATTGTGAAGTAGTGGGTTTCACAAATCCAACATAATCTGCTACATCTGAAAATATTTTCCATTTTGAAAGTAAATATGATGTCATTAATTTGAATTCAAGTCCAATTCAAGCTAAAATACTGGGGAGTGGGTTGTGCAGAACAAAATAAGCATTTAGAAAAAGGGTTTTGGATCCTTTCCAAATGAAACAAACAACCTTTAGCACTATGAACATAAACTTTCTAAGCAATAACTTTGTCTGTGGTTTGGAGAAACCATTGGAGTAACATTATAAAATGGCATTGGCACATTCAGAAGCCACTGTCTTCCATGCTGCTGATATTTTACTGAAGACTTTGCTTGAATAAAAATCTCCTGTGCTTTTTTGATAGATAGACACAGTTCTCTGCTTGCTATTGACATGCTTCTGAAAGCTCAGTTTGATGGAGTTAAACACTGAGGAAAGAACTTAGAAACATAAACAGAGAAAGAATAACCCAAGAAGTGAAGCCTGACAACCATAAAACACCTCACAACACATGAACAGAAAGCAAAAGTCAATTTTCTTTCACTGAAAGTTCTGTAGTTTCATTTTTACACTGATTTGTACTGAATTGCCCATCTGGGGTATGAAATTGATTCCTGCCTTTCAGAAATTTAGCTGTTTCTCAAAAATTAATTAATTCAGTTTGAGCAAAATAGAAATGTTTCAATAAAATTTAAGACTTTGGGAGAAAAATCACAAAATCTGTAATACTGTAACAGAAGTTCTTCTTTAGATAGGCCTCATTATTCCCAGTTCTTTCTGATAAAATTCTGACAACATAAAACTCAAAGTTTGAGACTGTTTAATCATCAGCTCTCAAGGTTCTAAAGAATGTCATCCCTGATATTACTGAAATGTCTCCCTGGATATTTTCCTAAAGTTCACACTTCTGATGACTTTACACATTATGCTATCCCTATGGTAAAACAGAGACTGGCAAAAACCTGTAATTTCTTCAGTTAATAATGATTTCCAACCTTTATTTAAAATAAAAGGTCTTATTCTCACCAAGCCACGTTCCACACCCAGCAGACTCCTGGTCCTGCTAAGCCGTATGACATTGGAGAACAGCAAAGTTAAGAACGGTGACTGATCTTCATCAAGGAGTGCCCAGAACTGGCAGCAGTTCAGCACTCAGACCACAGTTCAATTTACAGTTTTGGCAACCATTTCCAGGACATTCTCCAAATTATTGCTACTGTCTTTGAGACAAAGTGCCTCTTAGCAAAGAGTCAGTGAACCTGGACACTGGATCCCTCACTCCCTGAACAAAAACAAATCACAAACCACTTTCAGTGCACCACTAATGGTCACTGAAAAACAGTTTCTTCAAGGTAATGTTTTCACAAACTTCATTGACTGCACTAAAGGTGTCACTCCCTTGCATAATCCTTTTTGATGAACAGCACAGTGAACCATTGCTGTCAGTTAGCAGCCACTTTAATGCTCAATATGGAACACAGCAACCTTACAGAAACTTGTAGCCAGTTTCTTGCTGACATCTTCAGAAACATGTGGGATACTGTCCTTGACATTAAAACATCTACGGCTTTTTTTTTTTTTCCTATGGTGCACAATTTTCTGGCTGTCAGGGATGCCTTCAAAAAAGTTGTTATAAGTCTTCAGCAATAACCTTGTTGATAAACTCACCATTCAAAAGAGTTACACAGTTTTACAGAGCAGTGTAGAAGCTGGAGTTGCCTTCTGTCTCTTGGCTTCAGCCTGTGGACAACTCGTAGCCCAATGAGACAGCAAACTGCACAAGTGTCTTCAGGAGGCTTCCTTCTGAGTATCAAACATAAACTAATCTAATTTTCCAAACGGAAGAATTCCAACAGCAGTGAAATCCTTTAAGTGGCAAGTTTATGGTCACACATGCTGCTCTGGAGTCCAAAAAAGTCCAAGCCCAGCCCATTCTTCAGCTATCTATAAACGTTTCCTCTATGAGGGGTTAGTAATCCCCCAGTCTGCTGGCACAGCCAAGAATGATCCCTCAAGCTATTCTTCCAAATATACCCAAATTACAGACAGAGCAACCAAATAATTTAAAGTGTGTAAAGTACCCTGGAATCATTTCCACAGAATCAGGTTCAGGTCTCAGTTATAAATATATTTCTGCCTTCAGAGCTGACGATGGGAGGGACAATGGCAAGCACTCATCAGCGTTGTTGACCGTGGTATCTCCAAGGCAGCATTTGTGAGATCAGCCTCAGGCAACAGGGAAGCAACTTTAGTTGCACGGGCAAATGTTGCTGGGTTGGAGCCTCAGATATCCACATAATAAGTGAAAAATAGAGTGAACAGCATAGGGAAAACACCAGAAGTTTATGTACAGCTCTAGTCCCTATGAAGGCAGGGCAGTCAGCACTGAGAATCAATTTTACCTTCTTGTTTTCAGGTTTTAGGAGGCGTTTAAAAACTGCATGTTTGAGGTTTTGACTGCATACAAATAAACGACAAAGAAAAAAATTAGGGAATAAATATGACACCATTAATCACAATGGAACACGTAATATTTCCAAAGTAATGAAAAACCCATAAAATTCTGAAGTCTTCTCCATACAAGGAACCAATTCTAGGAAGTTATACATGATATCACAAAAAAACAAACTAAGAGTTTGGAGAAGGCAAGAAAACTAAACATAAAACTTCTTAAAAGTACATTATTAGGTAACCTGCCAGCAGCTATGCAGAAGGATCTGATGATCACAACTTAAGGCAAATGTTCATGAAAGACACAGCCATGTTCACCATGGAGATCTGGGAATTACTCATACTGAGAAGGCTATTTCAACTTAACACACCGTAGGATTTACCTCAAATAGAAATATTAATGTGAAGAGTTTTCAGAACAAGCGAACAGTAACAAATTGCCACAACCAGATGGTATTTGCCCAGCAATCCAAACTAACTTAACAGAAAATAAATATTCTATAACTACAGGGCGTAGTTACCACTTAAATCTGCCTCTCTGGCAGAGGGCTTGAGGATGGCTAGTGTAATGTAGCATTTAAGAAACACCAGAAAGGGCAGGGCAACCATAAAAAAAACCAAAAAACTTCCCATCAAACACATTTAAGCCTGGAAACATCCTGCTGCACAGTGCTGAGGAAGCTAAATGTTCACTTGACTTCAAGAATCAACTGAGAAAATTCACAGAAGAAAAATCCATAGTTTCTAATCACACTGTTTCTGGGTCAGTCAGACCTGAGGCAAACACAGCAGCTGGAAAAGCAGCGTGGGAGAGCATCAGTACATACTTATACTTGTGCTTTTGCCTGTGTATCACAGCACTGACAGTGCCCAAGGTAATCCTGGGTTATTTGAACATTCTGCATGACCTGTGAAATTCATCCTTATTTATTTACGTAAGGTTTTTCTCTAAACAGAGACCGATATGGCACTGAAAAATCTGTAGCAGGTAAGCTTTTTAAACAAAGCATTTTTCCCAAACTCCCTAATGAGGCCTTCAAGCCACTTCACACATGCACAGAAAAGATCTAGATACATCCAGAGGACTCTAAATTTATGGAAATTCATTCTGTGTGTCACAGCCAAAGAATTTAACACTGCAAGCCCAGCTACATGAGCCACAATGAACCTCAACAGATTAAGATCATTGTGTCTTCACCTGCCTTCCAACCCTCCTCCTGCACCTGGGGAAAGGGGATGAAGGTGCTTTTCCACCAGACACTCCATCCCCAGGGTCTCAGCTCATGCTGCTGTGTGGTGATTTAACCCATAACCTGTGAGCAGGGGCTAAAGCAGCCCAGGGCTCTGCAGGGAGGGCAGCAGGCCCTCAGTGGGGCAGAGACAGTAATGGAAGTATTTTAAACCTCATGGAGGGATTCCCCAGAAGCTGCCCGGCAGATGATTCCACTGTTATTATTGATTGGCAACTTTGATATGTTTCTCTATAATTCAATTTTCCTTCCATAAAAGTTTCCAACAAATAAATATAGTTTCCTGTTGAATCACTTTTGTTCTTTAGCAAAGCATATTAATAACATACATTTACATCATATGGAACTTCTTTTTCAAATATCTTTGTAACAATGGGAATTTAAAAAATTGAAGCACTACCCAGAAATTTCCATCTTGAGTTCTTTGATAGGTTTGCAACTGTCACTCCCAATTATTGGCTTCAGCTCATCTATTCCATTAGATTCTTCTATTTTTTTCATAATTATACACCACAGGAAAAAAAAGGTTTCTGCTCTGCTTTCCTTTCAACTGGGTGAAAAGGGATCAGATCTCTAAAAAACATTTTTGCGGTCTGAAATAAAACTGGACACACACTGAACCACAGTCACAGGGGAAAAAATTGTGCTCTGGTAACAGTGATCCAAATTGTCCTCCTTTGACTCATTTGGAAGGTGAAAAAGAAACAACAGGCATGTTTGAGCAGAAAAACTCAGGGATTTCTTAAAACTTCAGCTGCACAGGTTTTGTTGATTTCAACAAAGCTGTGTAAACTCTCTTGGCAGCACAGCAAGTTTTGTATCTGCAATGCTAATGGAATGGAGATGATGGGAATTGTATCATACTGCATATGGAATGAAAGGGTGTTTGCTGTATTTGCATACACCCATATGCTATTATTTATCATTACAGTTGGCAATTTTGCCTAACTACAAATTGCTAAAGATTTCTATAATAAGAACAAAAATGTGGAGTTTCAAAGTGAGCCAGTAAGATTTCAAACATTTTGCAGAGCAGTGAGCAAACTCTGTATTTTTCTACAAGTTCATGACTGCTGCCACAGATCCTGCATTACATTTTCCAAACCTTTATATAACCTGAAGTATCACTTTGAGGAACAGCAAATAACTTTTGAGTAATTCCACTATCTGACCTAAAACAAAACCAGTGGTTTTTTTACTATGTCCTTACTGATGTTAGAGAAACATAGAAAAAAAGAGAGCAAGGATGGCCTTCTATTGGTGTAGCACCATCCTTATGTTTCATTGGTTTTATTAACTCGTGCTTTATTAATTTTCAGAAATATCTGGCAGGAGAGAAAAATAAAAATATCACAGTCATACAAGGCTCCCAAGTAAATATGACACAAAGATGCCACTGCATCGTTAAAATTTCTGTTTTCTTTAAAGTAAATTACCTTCATATTCTGGTGACTAGTCTGTACATAGCCCCAGGGAAGTTCCCTAGGTGGCAGGTATAGGTGTGACTGATCTATTGTTAAGGGTGAGTTAAAGCCAAGTTAATTACAAGTAGATTCTTGAGAAGTAGTTGAGCCTTTGTTTTAGTTCATAACCCCTGGGAAAAAAAAACAGTCATAGCCTACAGGATGATAAAAATGAGTAAAGTGAACAGCTTAAGGAGGAAAAGACATATGTACAGCTGAAAAACTCAAGAACACCTTCAATTAAATCAATAAATCTCCCAACAGCATGGGAGAGAACAAAAGTGCTTTAGTGGTCAGGAGTTAATCTAGAAAATCTACCACCTAATCAATGTGAAGCTGCAGACTGAGAAGCAAATGATGGTTTAAGCTGCTAAAAAAGATTGCTGTGTGTGCTTTGCCATTCCCCAAATGTTCGAAAAGATCAGCAGAAGGTGCTGGGGAATGGGCAAGAATTAAAGCCCTCATTTTCATACCAAAGCTTCTAAGAAAACAAGGCATCATACAGACAACTGATACTGCAGTGGGAAAAACAGACCCGTGATTTGATGGGGAAAGCTGAGTAACACATATTTTAGAATTTCAGAGAACTACGGTGAGTTGATGGCATCTGTACAGAGAGGAATGGCATGCAGATAGGAGACATTTCAGGAGCAGACAATACGCATTTTTCACATGCAAGCAGCAAAATGGGTTTGCTTACATACATAGATGTCAGCAGATGCCAAACTAGGCTGTCACTGGGCACTTGCACAACCATATTAATATTGGCAGTTTGGACAAAATGAGAAGCCTTGCTGAGAGCTTCAGAGCATAAGAACCAAAATAACTGATGAGTGGGGAAAATTTCTGTAAAATAATAAAGGGACTCTAGGCATTAGGACATCTAAAGCACCTCAGTAAGGTCAGCAGCTCATCTTACATTACACCTGTGCATTTCTCTAAGGTAGTCTGTGTGTTTGTCTCTAAATTATAAATATTATAATTTATCTTCTGGATGTGATTCTGGCAAAAATGACACAATTGGTCGGCTACAGACCAAACAATAGTAATGTTTGCTGTGTGATCATTCTTTCTCTTTTGACAGGAATTCTGGAGTTGGGAATATGTCCACCTGGGTTAGCAGATGTGTAGCCTGCTAAAAACTACCTGTTGTTCAGATCATTTTTCTTTCTACCACCAACTTTACATTCCCACAGGCTCCTTTCTGCAATATAAATTCCCTGACTGATACTTTCAGATGTAGCCAGAAATGTCAAATCAAGCTTACCTCTCGTGGGCTCTCACTTGCAGCTGCAGGATACATCCTGATCCGACAGCATCTGCCCTGCAAGGACTGCAAGCACACCTGTGTGGCTCACACCTGCTGGGGCAAACATGGCAAACATGGCAAACATGGCAAACAGGTACCACAGCTGGGCCTGGCTGCCCACTGCTCCTTCTTTCCAGCATGCACAGAAACACAGACCAAAGGAGCACAGCTGCAAATCTCAATGCAGGTGCTTCTCAAGCTATGGTAGAATTCCCACATATTGCAGTGGGGAGAAGGAAGTGTATTCTCTTTGCCACATCAAAATTAAGTCAGGTGCATTTCTTACAAATGTCCTGAACTAAACACAAAATCATTGCCATTGAAACACCTGTCTGACTTTACTGGAGACTATTTTAATTTACTCTTACCTCTTACCATGCAACAAACAAAACATTTTGGGGAAAGGAAAAGGCAACTTGTATTTTTGCTACAAATTTGTTTTGTGTGTCTTTGTTTAAATTATAACAGTCAAAACAAAAGTCAAAATCACTATAGTTTTCCCTCAAACACCATGTGGCTCTGTTGCAGTTATTAGGGAAGGCTTAATGAAAGATTTATCAATTATGGTATGAATAACACAGAGGTTATCCTTGATAAGTGGACTTGCAATTGAAGGCAACGATGGGCAATCTCCACGAATATCAAACACAACTTGAGAACATATAAGAAATATGTTTTGTAACATTTGCATTTCAAAAAGGATTTCGAAATATACATTCTGTGCTATTTCATTTTTATCTGATAGCTTTGTTCTTTGTAATTTAGAGAAACACTGGATCAAACAAGAGTCAATTACAGCCATGCATTGTTATCAAGCAAAAACAAGTCTTAATAAGGTTTTTACCCTATTTAATCACTGTGCCATAGTAATAGAGAAACCATTTATTAATATTAAAAATGTTACCTTATTTTAATTACAGCTAGATACAGCATTACTTCTCTAAGCCAATTATGCCACATAAGACTAAAAATAAATAATTCAGACAGTTTCACTTCAAAGAAATCCATTAGGGTCTTGTTTGGGAATACTTTGATCCTGTCTGTTTTATACTTAGCAAAATCTAGCTGTGGAGCAATATTCTCTCCCAGCTGCAGTAAATAAATGTGCCCAGCTGTACCCCCGCGAGCCTGTGCTTAACCTCACCCATCATTTTAACTTAAGCTCTGGCAGCATTTTAACTTAAACTTGGTATCTGGCTGTGGCCATCATGCAGGAGGACTGAATGCAAGAGCCACTCACACGCTACTGGAAAACAGAAAGCCACGAGCAGCAAGAGATATTGTTAGAGGAACTGAAGCCTAAGCAATTTCTTTCTCCTTATTAATGAAACTAATGCAAAAAAAGGTGGACCAAAAAGTTGTACTAATCAAAAAAAAAAGTGAAAAATACCTGCAGCGTTGTTTGCCTCACACCATGAAAGGACACGGCAGCAATCATCATTTCTCATGCTGAATTACAGGAGGCACAAGACTGAAATTAATGCCCACATAAAGCATGACTACTTTGTTGACTGCTCAGGAATGTGTATTTTGTCAGAATCTCATCAAGTTCCGCTGGTCTTTGCATTTTAAACAAAGGCTGCCCAAACAGGACCTCGCTAATGCTGAGCACGTTCTGGGAAGTGTAATTAGTTCAGCTGCAGAGAAGGGGATTCAGGACAGCGATCTGCTGCTGAACCTGCAGAGAACTGCAGTGGAAATACAGGAGGTGCTTCACTATCTCCTGTTCCACACACATGGATTACCAGACCTTTTTCGGAGTATCTCTGCTCAACAGGCCACTCCAGAATGGTTTCTCCTAACCACCTGGTAAATGGGATTATTTTCTCATGTTATTGCTCCTGTTCCCACTTATTTTCATATTTCTTGATTGCGCTAAGTCTCTGAGATTTCAAAATTTCTCTGGCAGCTCTTACAAATGTCTCACGAATTCTTCATCTCCAACTCTGTACCGTGCACAATAACATTTTCATTTGGTTTTGTTTATTTTCTTTAAATTCATAGAGAAACTTCAGAAGAAAATACACGGAAATCTTTATCAACATACACCTGTACTTAGGTATGGCAAGTGAACCCCTTCTAAAATGGCATCGAGACATTAAAGTACCCCACGAAAATAAAGAGAAAGCAGGAAAAGTCTCATGATAAAATAGCTGCTTCCAGGATTTGTTAGAGAAAGCTAGAGTCATGTTCCATTTGCAGATAATAAACAGAGTCCTTGCAACTGGAGAGGCAGGGTGTGGATTAATAACACCTTCTGCAACAGTAATAATGTGTCTGTATTACTTGTTTTTCAGAAGAGCAATTTTCTTCACACTAATAAATCTAACTGCGGAAATATGGCTTATGTCACAAAAGTGTATTGCAGCCGTGCAGTCTTTATCGCTGAGGTGAGAAATACCTTTTATGCTTATTAATACACTGTTTTTAAAACAGATCTTAAAAAACGTAAAGCAGCGCCATAACACACATTCAGTGAAGCCGAGATGCATTATTCATGATAGCTGTGATAAGCCACTTGTCCTATAATGCTTTATCCATGCCACGGCTCTTCAGTATTGACTTTCAAAGGTACAGAAGCACAGAGGCAATGCCAGCTCCAGCAAAGCATGGCTCTCATTTCCTGCAAGAGGGATGCCAAACAGGATCACTGCAGCAGCTACTCTGAGACCTCCCCACCTGTGGCAGCCACGAGTCTTTCCTGCAAGGGGAAATGGCTCCTCTGCGTAGGGAAGGGGCCTCGAGTGCCAAAAAAATCACACAGCCATCACACACTGCCCTTTCAAGTTTTTTGTAGTGAGTACCAAATCTGCTACGGGTATTTCACATATTTGAGGACAATGCTTGTAATTTGTAGTGTTAGGACTTGTAGAGGAGGCAAAAGAGCATGGCTTTTAGGATAAATTTGTGCCTGGGAAATTTCCAACCACATTTCGCACTCAGAGGTCAAACTTGTCAGGTTGGTGTGCTCTTGTTTCTGGTCCAGCAGTGACCATAAATGAAAAACCTCTGAGTAAGACCATTTGATTTCATTAGAAATAAATGATTACGTATGTCCTGTAGTGCATACCAGACACTCAACTACGGCTACACACTTACTCCATGGAAATGATTTCTGAGGGCAGTGACAAGCAGCACTTAACTCCTACTGACTTCAAAAATGAGATACTCATTTGAGAGGGCTTTGACCCAACTCATGCCTGTAAGTGGAAGTTTTATTAATTCTATTGAAATATCCTTTAACAGATCAGGAGAGATCCAAAGTTACTCTTTTGCAATGGGCAGAGACATAAGAACCCCCTAATTGATTCTGGTCAAATTTCTATCAAGATGAATTGTGGTGGGTTTAGCTGGGGTAGAATTAATTTTCTTCATAATAGCTGGTATGGGGCTGTGTTTTGGATTGTGTTGAAAACAGTGTTGATAATTCAGGGATGATTTTGTCATTGCTGAGCAGTGGTTAGAGAGTCAAGGCCTTTCCTGCTCCTCACCCCATACACCAGCAAGAGGCTGGGGGTGCACAAGGAGCTGGGAGGGGACACAGCCAGGACAGCTGAGCCAGGGGATATCCCAAACCCCAGGGCACCATGCTCAGCATATAAAGCTTGGGGGGGGAAAGAAAGTGGGGGGAATGTTTGGAATAACAATATTTGGCCACCACCACAATAGAGCCCAGCTTTCCTGGGGATGTCTGAACACCTGCCTGCACATGGGAAGTGGGGAATGAATTCCTTGTTTGGCACTGCTTGTGTGAATGGCTTTTGCTTTACCTGCCAAACCGTCTTCATCTCAACCCTCAAGTACTCCAGCTTTTACCAGTTCTGACTGGTAAGAAAGTTCCCCCTTCCACAGGGGTGGTAGGAGGTAGAGTAGAGTGGAGGGGATAAAGGTAAGCATGGATGTGGGGCTTAGATGGCAGATGAGGCTAAATCATGACAAAAGTTCAGAAAAATTTCACTGATTTACATCAGTGGAACTATATTGGCATAAACCCAGAAATGCATCAGCCCCCCCTTGGTATGTGTTGCCCTTCCCTGAGACTGGTGGTGCACTGAATATCAACACACAATTCGTGTGCAACCAGGAACTACATGACTTGTCACCACTAAGAGCTCTCCAAACACCTCCGTTTACTTCTTAGTCATCCCTAAAGTGGTCACAATCCTTTTGTAGTTTCTTTATCTTTGATAACAACATTTTTTGTGAATATTTCTAGTGAGAGGGCAGGATGACATGTGCACTGGAAAACATCAGATTATAATTCTAACAAAGAATTTAATACTTCATAAATTATGAATAAACGAACTTAATGGAAAAAACTGAAGAGACAAATGCTTTACACAGCAGTCCCTACGTATGGATTCAACTAATAGACATACTATAGCAACTCACAGACCCAGCTGGGAGAAAAATATTAAGTCTGGAGCTTTTTAATGATTCATAGAGATACAAATCTGACTACTGTGCAGATGTTGACTATGCAGCATAGCAGCACATAGTCTAATATAGAAGCTTTTTAACAATAATCTTAAATTCCTGCTGGCATTAAATGGCAAAATCTAACAGCTATAAAAAGACAAGTGCCACACAAAAGCTCATTGACAACACAACAATAGCAAAGTTGAAATCAAAAGAGTTGTAAATCCCAGTTTCTGAAACTTCATTATTGCTGACATCAGCTGACACTCTGTTACAACATCAGTCTATATGCATACAGAATTAGGCATACAGATTGGAAAGTCTTTTGGCAAGACAGAGTGCTTTACTGGTATTTTATTTTATGTTGTCCAAACAGTTGCCATGGTATTCTATGATCTATTTGAAATGTCCCTCTAAGCTGCCTTTTTGTCTTTTTTCTTTTAATTTTCTTATTACTGTAGATCAGAGGGAAATATAAAGTGTTTTAAAAGGCTGTGTATTTTTTGTTTGTTTGTTTTGGGTGGTTTTTTTGTCGTTGTTTGGTTGTGTTTTATCAGGAGGGCTGGGTTTTTTAAAGCAACTCATTCATAAAGGACTATCAGTGAAGTTTCTTTGATTTTTCTGAACAACACATTTTAAACTAACTTTTACCAATAGAAAAGATGTTGCCAGCACATATTTTATTTTTATCAATTTTTAGCTCAGATAATCTAGAGAACACTTTGCCCTTAGTTACTTCACCATCACAGAGAATTCAGCCAAAGGGTAAACTGCACAGAGGAGTGCAGATGCTATCAGAAAAATAGAAGGAACAAGATGAAAAGGAGAAAAAATTTAAAAGGAAAGCAAAAATGCTGAAAAGTATAAAAATAAAAAGGAAGATGGAAAACGATCCATATTCAAAACTTAGCTAACCCATCACAAAAAAACCATTTATCCAGATTCTGAAGATACAACTGAAGCAGTATCATTGTTTCCAGATTCATTTTTCTCCACAAGCATCTGCCTTAATATTCACGAGTCCTCCCTCACCAGCAAGTACAGCAACACTGCCAGTCTTGGAAAGGGGAGCTGCTGTCCAGGGCCCAGTGAAAAAGCACAGGAACCCAGACATCTTTAGGGAGCTCCAAATGCCACTTAGTTTCAGACAGAACAACCTCCATTCTGAAATGGGCTGAGAAGGGCTCTCAAAAGGTAACTACACAGAGACCCCTTCCTGTTATTGCTGAAACAAAACATTTTTCCCCTGGTTTTCTCACTAAAACCTTCTGTATCAGCATATGAAAAGGCAAAAACTTTCACTTAATCATTTTTCTCCAGCGAGGCAGGAAATGAGCAGTGCAACTTCATCATCCAGTGGCTGAATAAGGCCTGGATGGATGAGCAGTAAAGTAGAAATTTTGCTGTTCCTTATTCTACCTAGAGACACAGGAACTGTGCTGCCATCACTGAGCTGTCATACCTGAAAGGGCTGGTCCCCAAAGGTGCACTCTGGCAAGATTACAAACTATTCATCCAGAGGAAAGAATCTCTTAGTCTGGAAGTGTCATTACAGATAAACTGTTCCTAAACCCATGGGTAAGCAGGTATTGTGAGAGTAATGTATTTACCACCTGGCTTATGGATGCAAAATTTGGACCATGTTGGGTTTGCTTCCTCTGTTTCTCATCGAATGAAAAATAATTACATGAAAGAATATTTGTCTGTGAGCATCTCCATAAATGAACAGGAAAAATTCTTCAAGTAATTGAGGTTGGAAGCCATAATTGAATTGAAAACATTTCTACCAATCTGTGATTCTTTATAAGACAAGTGATGTTATCTCTTCAAGGCTTACTGGATTCAGCACTCTGCCTCTCCAGTGCATTACTACATTCGGAAAAGCAGCTGGTGATAAACATGCAGCACGTCTTCAGTTTAATAATAAGTGTATAGAACCTAATGATTCTGGCAAGCTTTTAACATTTTATTGCTGGCAATGTGTTTGCGGTACTCGTGAAACATTGCAATAGCAAAGAAAACAAAACTGTCTGTTGCTCAAAATGTTTACAGAGTGCAGATGCACAAGCTCTTTGCATATCTGATATAGGTGGGGCATAAATCAGCCTCTTCCACTTACACTCCACAAAGTTTATCTTAAAAGCAAGTAATGAACTGAATATACTGTGGGAAAGATCTTTTTCACTAGGGAAAAAAAAAAAAAAGAGAGAAAACAAAAGAGTTTTACTGCCACACCAGATTCTCTTTCAAAGGGACTCATGAGTTCTCCAACTAATGGCACATAATTAGGAGATTCTGGAAAAATGATGCCAACTGTCCTTTGAGGTTTACTGGTTTCTCTCAGAGACCTTCGAGGCCTCGCTGCAGTTGAAAGGCTGATGCTGTTCTGAAAATGCACTGTGAGACTCCGATGTCAATGCCTCAGCATCCTTCTCAGGACTGTACTTCAGTTCCCTTCCTAATGTTCCTGGGGATTTCTGCCTGAGTTCAGATGCTGAAGACTGCACAGTGACAGGAGGGACAGCTGCTTAAAAGAGATGACTTACAATTATTCCTGAAGGTTCAGTCTTTTTCTACTACCACCATTAACATGTAATAAAAATACTCCGCAGGAAAGCAAAGCCAATAGCTTCACCATACAAAGAGGTAAAGTTAACAGAAATTTCCACAGTACTTAAAAGTTTTCTATTGTGTGTTTAAACTCTTTGAGGCATGCTACGCCCCTGTCTTATCAAATGATAGGTTTCTACACATCAGTAAGTTCTATGAAACATTCAAAATGAAAATAGAATTAGTATTAGACTTGTCTAGTTCATGATAATGCAGAAAGCATAATGGAACTTGGGTATGGCTAGAGAAACCTTTCAGAACCATGAAAATGTTAAGACCAGTCGAGAGTTTCTATGAATTAAGTTACAAATTATACCAAAAAGAATTGCTTTCTGTTATAATATTATAATTATCTTGCTTCTAGTAATGTCTTTGCTTTCTCTGGGTTAAGTCACTCTGCAGTTACTGCTGGGAAGACACTGAAAAGAAAAATGATAAAAGGAAAAAAGGCACCTCCTTGCTTAAAGTGACGCAGGTGGCATCAGAAATGAGAGATCCATACCCTATATGATCTTAAGAAGTTTTTTTGCCACAGGTGTTGGTGTGGGATTTTTTTTGAAATAGACATCAGCATTCCTAAGCAGGCACTGGTTCCATCAGTAGACAAACATGGGTCTTCACAGATTCCTGCAGGAATTTCTGATGGCAAACAAAGTTAAGTGCTAAAATATGTCGTCTTAAGATTCTTTTTTCCTGTGAGCATTTATTCTGGCAAAAGCCCAGCCAGCGCAAGAGAACTCAGGAAGAGACACAAAGACACCTGAAATAGGAACACTTAACATTCACATGAATATTAATGCAAAGTGTTTTGCACTATTGACTCTGCTTTTTTTACTAGACAATCAATTTATGTTAACTAATAAAAGTATACTTTGGGGCTGTGGAAGGTCAAAATATTGTTTTGCTATTATTGCCAATTAATAGTTTTCCACGGCTGCAAAAAGTCAGATGATTTGATTCTTATTTTAAATATAAGTTCTGACAAAACACATGGAGCAAACTTTCCCGTTCTTAGGTCAAATTAGAAAAGTAAGATTATGAAAAATTACTTTGTTCAAAAGCATCCCATAATTTTACACATCCATTTATGGCATGCTCATTCCCCCAGTTAACACATAGGGATAAGAACAAAGAAGCGGGAAAGAAAAAAGTGCCATTTATTGAACTGAAAGTTTTCCAATATATTTACATAAGGCATATTTTTTATCCTCAGAATTTGATTTCTGTAACACCAGTGAATGCAGATACTTACTGTTGAAAAGAAAACAAAAACTCAAAGGGGATACAGACTGATTTTGCCTTTAGTTAAAACATTCCTGCTAAAAACTGGGCATCTTAAAACTGAACATTTTCATTTTTCATTTTAAATATGCACTAAGAAGATTGTATTTTGAACAGAGAATCATTTTAACTTCAGTTCAAATTTCACTGCCCATCCTAATACCCCTATAGTAAAATTTTCTCCAGGACACTTCAGAGAGTAAGTAAATATGCAGTGAAATCTCAGGGTTCAAAACTGTTCCTTCACCTATCTCATAAAACGTCTAATAAAATACTATTGCAGACTGAGAACAAAACTGCAGAGGTTCATAACCATGTCTAGCCAACCCATATGTCAATAATGGGCAACAAAGGATTCTTCCCAGTGTTTGCCAATCAATGCCCAGCAAAATGATTCAGCAGTCATTTAAAAATAAAAGCTTTTGTTAAAGCCCATGGAAAAGCAGCTTCTTTGTTCCATTTCCATCGTGCTCCAAAATTACCCTGCTTTACTCATTATTTCTATTTCAAATACAAGGAGGGAGAGTCTGAAGAAGCAAACAATGTTTGAAAGAGTAGTTAGAACACCAGAGAGCTGCAAACTTAACTGCACAACTTTGCTACTTACTTTCGCCACTGCAAACAAATCCATAATAAAACACTTCTAACAGATTTTTCAGATAAATAATTGCCCTGATATCAGGGAATCTACTCTCACTGAAGTGCCAGTGTGCTCCGGGACTTTACTGAAGGAAGATCTCAGTTACCATATGCAATGTATACCTTAAACTCCTTAAACATGATTTGTAAGAAAACACACATTTGTGAAAAGCAATTGACATTTTACACCATTAGTAACTTCAAATTAATTTTTAGAAATCTTCCAACCATTAAATTATATTTTATCTAATTATTGTCCTTTATTATTTGCATAAACTAATTTTCATTTTCTTCAATACAATTGCTAAGATACTCAAGGTCAGTGATGTGTTTTGTGTTCCCTGATAGAATACTAAATAATTACTGCACAGCCTACAGTGTCTTGCTCATCAGCAAAAATCTGATGTTCAGAAAAACACAAAAAATTATAATTCCTATTACCCAGAAAGTCCCTGGCTTCCTCCCCTTTTCTGTTTTGTTCATAACTACACCCCGTGAAAGTGGAAATGTGCTTAGGAGTCTGATGGCACTGACTGCTTGGGACTCTCTTGCCCCTAAGGAGGGCAAAAACAATCACCTGCAACATTTAAGTGCAAGCACTGTTTCAACACATTTCTTGTAAACAAAGAGCTTTGCCGGCGTTCAAGACCTGGCTGAGAAACAGGAAGACAATAGGACACAGGGGGAAAAAGACCAAACCAAACCACCCACTGGAACTCAGCAGACACAAACTTGCATCTCTGGGTGCAGTGGGTGCTCCAGGGTAGTCGTTTGACTCCCTCCACTTCACTGCCATAAAATGTGAATAACATTGGCAACTTTGAGATGACTGAAGATACAATACATGATGGAGAAGCACTGTCTACCTCTTTTTGGTTTTTCCTTTAACACCTACATATTTGAAATAGTCTCAGTTAACTTCTCTTAAAGGTAGAAGATTCTCCTTAAGAGTTGCTGGGACGTTTGTATGTGTGGATTTTGCAGGGTTAGGCTTTAAATCTACAAGGAGAAACAGCAGAACAGGTTCTATGTCAGATGACACAGTTCTGCAAACACTGGACTCCCTATTTAGCTCCAATTCCCTACAGCCTGCAGGAGGTACCACATGGAATATCCCTGTTATCCAAGTATTTAAAAGACACAGGACCTTAGCCTGCAAAGCAATTTGAAAGTAAAGTAACAACGTCTACATTTTCTACTCATTTATCGCTGTCCTTCAGTATGGGAGGTGACAGAACTTTTGTGCTTCACCTTTGATAGTCGTGGTATTTTCTTGTGTAACCCTGCTATGTTATATCTCTTTAAATCCACTGAATTTCATACTAAATGACTACTCTACAATGCTGCTTTCTTAACAGACATATTTTACAGAATAAGTTAAACATTAATCATGGCCTAATCTTTTCATTCACTTATAAGTTCAAATTTAGTCTCCAAAATACATTTTATAAAACACCTACAATTTCTGCATATGAACCACTAACACAGTGCGAGTCATTTGAAAATATGTATTTTTCCCAGTGTAATTTTCAAATTACATTAGCACGTTTTTGCTACTCCCTGAGAAGAAAGATCAGTATTATACATATGCATTCAGAAAAGAGAAAATGTAATCTAATGAGTGTATTACTTCAGGCTTCATTCATCAGCCATTTCTGGCTATCTTCATTGAGAATATTACCTTGGCATTTTTTTGGCCAAGGACACAAGTGCTAATTCTAAGTCCTTTGACAGGCAGTGTCTGAAAAATAGAAAGCAATAATATCTCCTGGTAGATTTGCTGATAAAATATCTGACATAATTAAATTTTTAACTGGGGGGAATCAAGATGTCTGGCATTCTAGGTCAGGATGATAGAATTTCACAAATACAAGAAGAAAAAATTTCAGTCTTAAATCTGCCATAGATGATTACATTCCACGTAAATCTCACAGACATGGAAGCTGTGACTTCATTCGCCAAGGTGACCAGACCCTGAGCAGCTGCATCCCACAGCAAAGCAGGGGATTGCAGCAAACAGGGGGTGTCCTGAGCTGGGGAAAAACAGAGGAGCACCAGGATCCGCTCAGAGCCAGCAGATCCTACAGACCATGGCCAACAGCACACACGGAAGGCAGGGGGCCGTGCTGGGAGAAATGGGCTAAAAGCAGGAGGCTGCTGAGGATTTTAAAGTGCTCAAGCGACCTCACAGCTGGGGATCACCCTTGATAAATGTGTGAGCAGCCACCAGTGATCCTCAAGCATGGAATGGTTTCAGTGGTGCCTTTGTCTCCACTCGGTTCCTGTGCCCAGGTATTGCTGCAGGGATCTACTGGTTAGTGAGGTAAAGGAAATAAGTTACCAGCATTCCAAGGATGTCTTATCTCTAAACTTATACAACAAAATACTGTTATACTTCTATTTCTGCTTAGAAATACATGGGTAGAGAACAGCATGTTATTTTTGGTATACAAAGTTATATATATGGGAAATATCATGACTGTGCCTTGTAGCTTCCAGCTATTGTTGATCACGGGCTGCAGTCACTGAAGGATTGCTGTTAGCTATCCATACCAGAAGGATGCTGTTAACTCCTGCTTCAGTCATCTAACCTCTGACTGCAGCAGCTTTGAGCCAGTACTTTGGACATCAATGACACTGAGAAGGCCTGCGCTTTCTCTTTTTATGTACATGTACATTAAAATGTCAATAGTGTAAACAAACTGCTTATTAAAAACTCAGGCACACCCATCACAGTAAGGTCATCACAAAGAAGCAGTCAAATATATTGACCTAATATCTGAGCACTCCAATATCCAGCTTCTAAAGTATAAACTTGGGAACAGAAATATTAACAGGACCACAGGACACTTTGATTTGCATGGGTCAAAAGGAGGCTGTCAAGGTTTTGCATTCTCGTGAGTCTCCCTCCTCTGTGGATGTGGAGTGTTTGACTTTGAGTTTGCCTACAGAGACGTGTCTGCAAGATCACAGCCTGAAATAACTTGGGTCAGCAGCAAGGCTTTCCCTGCACCAAGACCCAGAGCTGGAGCAGAAGCTCAGCAGACAGAGATGTGAGCAGCAGTGGCTGCATTCTGCAAAGGTGCTGTGCACAACCTGTAAACATGCTCTGGTGTCAACCTCTCTTGTAAACACCAAAGCCTTCTCATCCCTGTAAGCTTTAACATTCCACAGCTTATTGGTCATAAAACTTTCCTTGGGTAGGTAATTTGTGCCCCACCAATACAGAAAAAGAATAGGACAACTTTTATAAATAAGCAGATGTTGTTCATTTTTTATTTCTCTCCTGCCAAGAGCTGATTTACCGTAAATTCCCTCCATCTGGCAGGAAGCTAATCTGAATATGAATCAATCTACTCAAAAATAACTTCAAAAATTTCAGGCATTCATAACAGGGCTTTTCCTGTACAATACCCTTTTTCAGTCATTCTACTCAGACAAGCAAGCTTTTCAAAGCAAATCAAGCTGAAATATTTTGAGAGAATTTTTCAACTTGCATTTTTCATTAATTCTATCACTATAGTATGAACTTATTTTGATTTTTCTGCTGTCCATAAACAAGTATTTTCAAGGAAGTAAAGCAGAGTATTCCAAAAAATTTGGGGTAGGAGGGGAGCAATAATTGTCTATATTCAGTCTATATAAAAATAATGTGCAATAAAACTGTCTTAAAATCACATTTTTAATATTAGTTTTACAGTTTTGGCCCTTATGTTTCAAATGCTCTCTTCCATCACTGAAAGAGACAGGTAAGTAAATATATATACACACTTTCTTTAACAAGAGCCGTTCAGGAATAGCAGCCAACAAACAAAATTATGCTATAACTAAGGTTTAGCTGCCAGCTCTGCATAAGAATAAGTTACACTTGTACATTGTCAGCAGAAAAATCTTGTCTACAGAATCAAGAATGATGAATAGATGCCTGTCTAATGAGAAAATAGAGAAGTGGACTAGCAAAACACCCTCCCCTAATTATCTGTAAAAGCACTCTATCTTTTTTCTAGTCAGTAACTGCAGTTAATTAGAGAAACAAAAATATGTTTCTTGTTGGGAAGAACTTAAAATCAGGGTAAAATACCTATAATTAAGAAAGCACTTAATGCATATATGATATAGGTATGTGCTCAGTATTCACTAAAGATTTAATTCAACTTATATTTATGTTGAGGCTTTTAGCCTCCCATTCAGCTAAAAAGCTAAAGGTACCTCCCATTCTGAATTGGGAAAATCATGTCTTTAAATTTTAGTAGTTTAACTTCTTATACTTAAATCTGAGAAGCTGCTTAAGCACAATGAAGTACTAAGGCTAAATCAATCAGCATCAAATTCCAAGCTTGGGGGGAATAATGGAGAATAGAAAAGAAATGTATTCTTGAGGACTGAGAAGTGCATCCCATTCTAAACAGAAATAGCAATATAAAAGAGAACTGAGAAAAAGAAAAAAAGACTTAGAGGCAAGAAGAGTTGCAGAACTCAAATGGGCAACAAAAAGGAAATGCTGATGAAACGAACAGCGCTCGTAGATAGCTTCAGTATTGTGTGGGAGGAATCTGCTCACAGCAGGAATAAAGAGACACCTGAACGAGAGTGGATTCACTGAAGGATGGAAGCATGGGAGGTGATTGCCCTTCCATTATCCCGAGCCAGCGATACGAGCTCACATCATCGGGCTGAGCAAAAAGCAGCACTGCTGCACCTTCTGACAAAGTGTCAGCAGTGTTGGGAACAGAGGGACCAGTGACAAGGTGATCACACAACTGAAAAGCATCACAAAATTTTTACAGATTTAAAGATTGGAAATATGTTATTCTGAGGACCCCGAAAGGACAGGGGTTGAAAGAATTAGATATATAAAATAACCTCCCTATTACACACAGCAGAGCTGCAGCAGTGGGGACAGGGATGGTTTTGTAACTGCTTCTGTCACCCAGCAGAAGAAACCTTACAAGCAGCTGAGACATTCTCCAGGTAATTAGGATGCTCCTGCTTTGAAAGGCACTTGAATTGTGTCTGTTCTAAGGACAGCCATGGAGCAAAACATTTTGCTCAGCTGGTTTCTGGCTCCAACTCAAAAAAAGTTACTTTTACAGAGTTGGAAGAAGATTTAGTTAGTCCATAGAAAAAGCAAAAGAAAAAAGACCAGAGTGCTCAGTCTTCTAGTTAGAAGATTTAAACCATCAAGGTTATAAAATCCATCCTGTGACAATCCCTCCGTGACTTTTGTTTGTCACATGTCTTTTGTGACATGTCTCAAAGGCTTCTACATCCATTTCACCCATTTCTCATTTGATGAGACAGTTTATCATCCTCGACATGAGGAGAGGCACTTGCACCCGAGTGCCCCTCTCCCTGCAACAATCTCCCACTATCCAAGAAGTGCAGCAGGGCAGAGAGGTGAACTCACGCAGCACAACTCAGGCAGCCGTGAGCATAACCAGCCCTGACCGGGGCTTCAAAGCTTCATGCTGGAATTTCCAGGCTAAGGATTGGATTAAATATAGGAATATTTGCATTTTCTTTCTGTACAGGACAGTTGGTACCCCAAGCTGCTCCCGATTTCCACGAGAAACAGTTTGTACTTTCTTGCTCCACAGTTACATCAGATTTTCACCTCATTCCCGGATCCACCTGTACTTTTCAACTATTTTGCTAATTAAAATCTAATAAAAGTATGTTTGCAGAATCTAAAACAAAAAATCCACCCATAAAAAGTGGCAAAATGGAATCCCCTCTCCCTTTACTAACTGTATGCAGTACACTACAAAATCCTTGATGAAATATATAAAGGAGATATTTTCATTTAGTCATTTCATTAATGTAATATAGGGTTTATTACAAGTACTTTACAAATTACTGGATTTCACCTAGAGGTTTTATGTGTGCAAAATGAGTTAATTACTTATTAGCTTTTTGTGTAATTGAAGACATTATATAACTTTGGAGGAAAATTCAGGGGTAAACCAATCTAAATTGCAAACCACATCACTCAAGAAGCTCCTTAAAATACAGCATAAATTCTGATTGTTCAAACGAAAGCACTGTATAAAGTCACAACCTTCACAGCCAGATTGGGTGTTCCTCTAATTATTTCATTGCCCTTGCATGATACTCTGAAAAAAATGAAAAATCTACTTGGATTATATAGAGAGTAGTCTAGATTAGGTGGCATGTTTCACTAAAAAAATTAAAATGAGAAAAGTGTGAACAGAAACCAAGTGTTGTAGCAGTCTAGTTATACTAAGTTTCCAGAAGAAAAACACAAATCATATTTTAATATAAATTTATAGCAAAAGGATATTGTTATGTTTTATAAATCATAATAGAATTTTAGTAAAGAAATCATAGTACATATCCCAAAAGTTTTAAGCTGAAGAAAATTTTCCTTGTAAAACAGGACTGGTACGTTCAGTCTGCTCCTATACTCACCCAATGTAAACACTGCTCTAGTCAGTTAAAAATAATATCAGAATTCTGAGCATCTAGATGCAGCTGTGGCCACACTGAACTACAAACACCACGAAGCAGATGTGGGTTATTTATTCTGGAATGCAATTCAGCACAGAACTGTACTTACATGGTGTAGCCCCCATATGGCACTTCGGCTTTTTCCTGCACATTTTCTCTGCATTTTCAAGCAGACAGCTAAGCTCACTTATCCTTGCTCTCTCTTAGTCCTTGAACACCTTCAATTTTCCCAGTTGCACTGTACGACCTCTGAATCCCTGCCAACAATTTATGAAACAGTGGAATGCTAAACACTTGCTGATTTTGATTAAGCTCCTCGCTAGCGAGCAGAGCACAAACATGGTGATCACGTTCCAATATGGCATGTTTGAAAAACACCAATCGCTCCGAGGCAATACCTCTTCCCAAAACAACTAAAACAAGAGTTTGGCTGTGATAGTCAACACCTTCAAAAAGCAACAGCAGCACTACACCAGGATGCTGGGAGAAGCAGCTTTGCTTCTATTCCAGTGGCTGCTGTGTAACCTGAGGTTACACTTCCCACTCCATGCTAAGACCCTTCATCACCTTCAGCTGCCAGAGCTGTTGATATTATAAGAGGGACTCTCAAACTGTAACTTCTACAAGATACTAGCTACAATGTCAAGAAAAGTATTTTCAGTTTTTAGCACATTCACAACACTTATATTAAAAATAAAGCTATTGAAAAGATTGTAAACTAGGGAGCTTTAATTAGGCCTTCAAAATCTTCCTTCCAGGCAGCAAATTACATCAGCTCTTGCAGCAGCTAATATATCAATTGTCCTGTTGCTTTGCTGAACAGGAAAATGCTCACAACGTCCATCTTCAGTCACATCAGAGGGTAACACTTTGTTAAACAGCATAACATTTCTTTGGATTCACTCACAGGTCCTTCCTTCCTATTTAAGTCAAGTATTTCCTGGTCAGATTCTGCCTCATCATTTCACAGGGGCCACACACAGCCCTTTCATATTTTACATTTACTGAATGGTGCTGGAAAATCCAAATACAAGTTCTGTTTCACTATCATCCCTCAGGAGTTTGGAAGCTAATTTAAGGTGAACTATGCAAGGGGTAGAGTGAGGAACAAGTGGAATGAGAGGCAAAGCACATTAAAGGAGCAGATTGTTACACAGACCAGCTGTGCATACAACTGAATATCAGTATTTTTAAAGACAAATTTAAACTAGGAACTCATTGAAGTAATAAAATAAAGGCCTTAAGATATGGTACTGTATGATCAATTGCAAAATGTTTAATCCTCTACATTATTAATGATAATTGCACAGTTCTGCGTGCTCTGGAAGAATTGCTGTCATTCAGTGTGGGTCTTCAGACAATGCAATTGATTCTCCTTACCCAGGAAATTATCTCTGTATTCCTGACAATGCACTACGAGAGCACCACATTTTTTTCTGCCTCTCAGTCTCCATAAGTAAAAGCTCTAACTCTTCACCCAGCCCACTAAAATACAGGGGAGAAATTTGGGTCTCATCAATACCTAAATAATAGATGAAGCTGATTTTGTGTAATACTGTTTGGAGTATCTCAACAATCAGGAATCTAAGTTTGCATCCAGGCAGAGATTCACAAGTCCAGAAGCCTTTTCTGAAATACTCCCTTATAAACCCTTCTGTAAGCAAGAAAATGTTTAAAACTCTGGAGAAAAAGTCTTTCCACAGCCTTTCCATGGCAGAGCAGGACTAAACTGGCACAGGAAGGAGATCACACAGACCGCTTGTCTGTGACAGAAGGAAAACAAGATGCCACAACTTCTTCTTCCCTAGAAGGATAACATTAGGACTAGGGGAAACATTTTTTTTTTACTGTAAGAATAGCTTTAAGAGCTGGAACTATAGTTTACACATGCAGCAGCATGAGCTGCAAGAACTACTATGATAAATCTATCAAAATCCTGATAGCTTTGCAAACAGACCTGTCATGCAACCATGATGGGTTTTCTTCAGCTTCACTACAAATTCATCTTTTACTGAGACTGGAATTCTAGTGGAGTGGGCATAAGATGTATCTACATAGGAAAGTTTAAGATCAGGTTGTTTAAATACTTATATTCTTTATTTTAAATCCCATTAGCTAAGCAGGTCTTTTTACGAAAACATGAAAAATGCTGCAGCATCAAAGAATGTAACACATTGGCCTTTTGTTTGGACAAATGGACAGTTTCATGCTTAGAGAGATTTTAAACATTGTTTTATCCCCTTGCAGGACTGCCATTGAAAGCCCTAAAAGAAAATTTTAACATAGTTTTTTTTAAAGCCAAAGTGAAAAGTGGATGCACATGGAAAAGTGAAAGAACCAAAATAAAAAGCACTTCTTAACAATCAAGGCAAACAAAGAAAAACTTTGCATTTTAGTAATCCTCTGTGTTATTTTCATTAACATTCAGTAAACATATATCAGACCCAAGCCTAATGTTCCTATTATCAGTATCATAAGCAACAAAATTTAGGAGGAAATGCTCTCTTATAGTGCCCTGAAACTACTACCGATGTGATTCATCTCTAGTTGTTTGGTAACTGTTCTATCTGGCATTACTGAGAAAAACTCATTGTGTATATAATGACACATTGCCCATCAGAGCACCTCACAGTTACACTTCACCATAGCTGTAGTGCCAGTACTCCAATTAGAAATAAGTGGAATATCTTACAATTAAGCAGTGTTTTCTTTGCAATCACACCAAACATGCTTTGCTTTGCAATGCATTTAAATAGACTGCATTGCAGTTGCTCTTGAAAATACAAATGCTTCCAAATACAAACTATCACTGAAAAACACGAAAATGGGAAAAAAATTCGTAGAAATAAAGACAAGTTTCAAAGCCTAACAAAGAAAATGAGAATTTCTCTTGCAAATGCATGAAGAGACAGGAAGTACAGGTATTTTACACAAGCAGGATACCTTACTCTGTACTGACATTAAAAGATATAAACAGACCTGTGAAAGTATAAGGGGCAAAACATACCTTAATTAGATTTAGCCTTCATGAAGGGTGACTGAACTTAACCAAAGTCATGGAGAGTACACCATGAGCATTCGTTATCCAAGATTATCTTTTCTTTCCTCATATGCATGCACAATATAGATTAAATCCTCATAGGATTAAAATGCCCCTCGGGCCTAAAGAATCTAATGTCACTCCAAGTAATTTCCTTAACCTGGGTCGGTTTCAGAATCTTCTCCTTACACAGAATTCTGGCAGTGTTTTTAAAGTGCTCCCTCTTTCTCAGAGAGGTCTGCGGAGGTTCGTTAACACTGTCAACGTGAACCACTCACATTCAGAAAACACAAAATGTACTTTCTGTGTATCTACCTGTCATTTCTTTTCTGCATTTGATGTGTGCATTCATTCCTATTATGATGTTAATCCACCAGCATACAGCCCAAAATCTTGAGCAGAACTCAAACAAAAATATTAGCTTTATTTCCCAAATACTACTAAATATTACAGTTTCGCAGGTCCAGGATTGCAAGAGCATGTCTGTTTTAAGGTGGGGTGGAAATCAACAGAAAATTAATACTGCGATTTAAAATTATTCACTATAAACACACATTTTAATTGGAAATGTGCTCTCTCTCATGAATAAAAAGTGGTTTTCTTCCCCATCACAGTTTGCCCAATCCTAGCATGGGAAGATGGTTCACTTACAAGATCCTTAAATCTTTCAAATGAAGTAGTGTCCAAGAGCATGTTTTCAGTATGTCTGAAACATGGGTTAGAATAAAGAAATGCACAGTTTTCAGAACTGCATTGAAATGGAATATCTAATGCTGAGTTTAGAGAGAAATTGCAGGCAGAAATCTCAGAGGGGAATGAAGAAAGTGACTGGACTGTGGAAGAGCAAAATTAATAATTTTGAGCAACTTTACATATGTCTAGAGTTAGCTGAAGATTTATTTTAAACTGTATGGTTGTCTTATTTCTCATGTGAGGGAGAATTATGAATGCTTTATTGTTTTGCTACAGAAACCATCTCTGTGACTTTAATATTCAATGCTGAAATGCAGCATCAGTTAAATGGTCCTTGGAGATAATGAAACATATTTTTGCCCCTTTCCCACCAGAGAGAGGACAGAACACACAGATAAAACAGGGAAATTGAATCAGTGATAGGAACAGGAAAGGCTGTGACTCCCCACCCAGGTAAAGGCCTTTAGGAGAAAGGCTCACATAACCTCACAGAGATAATGGGATGAGCCAGGGAAGGACAAGGATCTCAACACTCTTTACACCAGTAGCCCTGAGACCACTGCACATGGGCATAAACTGCCCAAGAGATGCTTCAAGTTGCTAAAACCCATGAAATTACATCTGCTAAAAGAACGGATGAGCAGCAGCCTCTTTCTTCCATGCAGATCCCAGGATGAGGGTACAGAGCCCAGGTGTCTTCAGACCAGCAGGTAAACTTGTTCCACACAGGGAAGAAAATCTGCACTGATCTTCCTGTGCCAGGCACTCTGGGTTTACTGCCAGACTCTGCTGGCAGGAGAGGAGCGGATATTCTGGTAGCCTGGCAGGAACATAGAGCTCTGCCCACAGCATGGAAAATTGAGTAGCTTTGTAGGAAAGACAGTGTTACATAGCAAATAGCAGAAATGTGTTCCATGCAGACAGCTGGCATTGTTAATTTATAGCCTTTTATGAGCTCTAGAAAAACAGGGTACCAGGGTGAATTCAGCAGTGAAATGGCTCCCATCCAGGTAATTTTCATGCCCACATTTTCACAAACTTTTGTGCTTTGGCCCCTTTTTTTTTTTTTTTTTTTAATATTTTGATGTAATCTCTTCTACNCCCTTTTTCCCAAATTTTTTTTTTTTTGCCCTTTTTTTTTTTTTTTTTTTTTTTAATATTTTGATGTAATCTCTTCTACAGTACTGTGTTCCACACCAACTCAAGTTTGCTCCCTTGTGTTGGATCCGGGGGATGTTCTGGTGGAGTGCTACGACCTCCCAAACCAATACCAACAGAAAGTTGCTCGGCAGCCACTGCACTCACACAGACACACGCACGCTCCGGAGAGCTTCTCGACAGGTCGATGGCAAAGAGGCAGGAAGGGTCTTTGTCTGGGATTTCCACGTGTTATGATCCAATTATTATTATTATTAAGGTTCTTTAGAAATTCTTCTGCCCAAATTAAGGTGCAAACAAGACCATATGCCAGTGACAATAATATGGGTTTTGTTGTGTACTAAATATGAGAGAAGAAGGAAAGAAAAGGAAAAAGACAGAAATAGAAAATGGAAGAGGTTTATTCCAGCTCCACCATGAAAGGAAGCCACAGACAAAACACCCTGGGGGATGGAGGGTTCCAGGTTATATATGGGGGCAGGGACAGCATCAGGGCCAGGGGTGGTACACAGGACCTTGACATACGAGGGAAAAAGGGGCAGGGAAATCAAGGGGTCAGTCAGGGAAACAGAACTGGGGTACACTGGCATGGTAGGACAAAGCATCCTGGGAGGCCTCACCTTAACCTGGGGAGATCTCTCAGGGTCTGTCCCTTTAGGGGACTCTCTCATTCCCTGATTGGGATATTCACTGGCTCCCACACCCTTGCCAGATCAGGGTACTCAAGATGCAGGGATCTCCCTGCACAGATCATGTTATGGATATTTCATGACTGTGTGAGGATGCACCATGCTGGGATAGCTCAGCCAACTCTACCATAAGCCTCATTCCAGAACTAGAGGCATAACTACCCTGGGGTAGCACAATGGGTGTGCTGGATACAGTACACTGCTGCTAGGACCTAAGCCAGCACCTCTACATGAAACTGGACGTTGCTCCCCGGACCTGGCAGCAATCCCAGGGTTATTTTAGGGATGAATCTGAGCAGGCACACAGCACAGAAATCCCCAAATTGATGGTGTGTCTATCACCATCACCAAGCTATACTAAATCTTGATCCTCTCTCCTACCAGCATAGGAGAGTTACCTCACTGAAAAAAACTCCACAAAGTCAGATAAACTCTCAGACAAAGTGGTAAATTCTGGCCAGGTCAGGTATGGTGGGTACAATGTGTAACTAAATGTGTAACATCATGAACCTGGCAGTCATATCACCCTGATTTCAGACCTATTTTACCAAAATAAATTCTAGCTGTTGCAACACTTCTACACACAGAATAACAGAACACAGTGTTTCACCTTAAAGCTGGCACATAAAAGACTTGCACATAAGAATCAAGATTCTTTTGCACAGATCCTTGCTCATTTTAGAAGTGAATAGCTTGTATCAAAAGATACTGAATGAATTAAGGCTTTCCACTTCTTCACCATTCCATTGCAAAGTTAACAAAAAGTAGCTTGCTGCAGCCCACACTTTGGTGCTTTGAGTACTTGCTTTATGACCTTGGGCTGCACAGTTGTTATACATCAATGTTACTTTAATTCAGCTAGTGCTGTTCCTAGTATTACTGCTGTAGGCCGCTTTTACAGCTGGGTTTAGGGACAAATATAGTGATAGGTGAAGTGATTTTCCACATTGACTTTACCGTGGAAAGGATTATCTTTAGCAATTAACTTTTTCTTCCAATAATGCATGGATGTCCCAATGAGACAGGAAAAGTAGGTCGGCTCATTATCCCAGCTGCACTGACTCAGCAGCACTCTAACCATTTTCCTAGAACTAAACCAGGCTTTGCACAGAGAAACACACACAAATTAGGGTAGAAATATCAACATTGCATAGGTCAGCAAAACCATATGGTGTTTAGATAAAACATATGCATATTCAGAAATACTGGGATCTTCAAGCTGCATACGAAAACTCTGAGCGCAGCACAGCTTTGAAGTCCTTGCTTCCCTTTCTATATCCTGAACTCAGAGTTCATGGACAGTTCTGTGCTGACAGCTCTGGGTACCGAAGTATTCCAGCTGCAGGCAGCAGCAGCTAAAGCTTCACTGTGCTGTCCTGCCAGCTCAGTCTGATTTGGGAGTATCACCTATCTGGATCAGAAGGTATTTCAGTCTCCCTCATTAACCCACCAGTTCCTCAGCCGAAGCTGACAACAGAATACTGCAGGGGAGGCCTTTGAGATGACAGACAATGGCAAATGTAATCATTCAAATTGCCTTCAGCTGGGTTTCACACCAGATGTGAAACACAGCCCAATGGAAAGGCGCTAAAGAACAATAAAATTTGAAACCCCTAGAAACCCTTCTCTTATTTTCTTGATGACTCTCTAAATTATTTTCTATGGAGTGCTATATTACCTCCTAAATTCCTCAATTTAAAGCATATTTTGTTGTGGGGCTATCACTACTCACAATCTGAAGGGAAAGCTGGTACAGAGCCACAGAATCATAGAATTCTTGGGTTTGGAAAGGAGCTCTACGATTATGCAGTCCAATCATTAGCCCAGCACCATCATTCAACCATATCCCCCCCCAGTGCCACATCCATACAGTTTTTAAACACTCTCAGCCGCAGTGATTCCTGCACTGCCCTGAGCAGCTTGTTCCCATGACTCTCCATCCTTTCAGAGAAGTAATTTTCCTTAACTTCCAATCTAAACTTCCCTATCCCTATCCCTATCCAGGAGCCACTCCAGCACTCGTACCACCTGAGCTGGGACAGCGGCCACCCCACACTCTCAGTCACACCAGGTTTCCTTTCCTTACCAGCTCAATCCCTGGCTTCTCCCAGCAGAGTGTCAGTCATCCAGATCCTTAAAATAATTTAATCTTACTGCAATAACCTATTGCAACAAAAGTCTTAGGAATAGTTAGCTGGTATCATGTTAAAAAGAATCATGGGTTTATAACGCGAAAGGACACAGGGGAAGATGTCTTTGTCCACCGCACTGCCATAAAAAAATTTAACCCCCAAAAATTAATTCTAGCGTGGAGGATGGAGAAATTGTGGAATTTGATATCGTAATGGGAAGGAAGGGCATGCAAGCCGCTAACATGAGTGGCCCTGGGGGTAAGCCAGTCCAAGGCAGCAAATATGCTCCAAACCGCGATTATTTCAAACAAAATCTTCATTTTAAACGGCCTCCCTACTTCCATCCCTATTATCCTATGCCCTATTATTTTCCACAAGTTCCTACCCCGTTCTTTCCTCCAGGGTTCATTCCCCAAAACCATGCTTTTTCATACCTTGCGAATCCATTTCCTCAAAATCCCATCCCTGTGGCGAGTGGAGGGTAAAAAGAGGAAGGGAAGGAATGCAGAAACCCTCTCCTGCCTCAGTTTCCCCTCCAATATACCAGAAATAAACTGTTTGGACATTGGGACTCAGGGGAGGGGGTAACTTGTGTTCTTTGGAAATTATTCTTATTGCTTTGTGTTTAAATAATTGGACCTTATAACCCTTGAGAAAAGCCTTCTTAATAAAAAGAAAGGGTGAGATGCTGGGGTCTCACCACCGTTCCCCTGGGGAACGGTCTGGGCACAGGGTTTCCCCTGCCCCTGTACCTGCCCCTGGTCACACGTACCCCAGAACTCTGATTGGTGATTTTGTGTTCCCCGGCCCGGGTATTCTGGTGAGTCCCGGGACTTGGGCAGTCTGTGTGCTGATTCCCCACGATGTGGATGTCAATAAAGATCTGCTGAAATATCCACAAACGTGAGCCTTTCCTGATTTCTTCTACAGGCCAAGTTGTCTCCAGAGGGGTGCAGAAAACGCAACTCTACAATAACTCAATACTAAAATAACAGCTCAAACTGGTGCTTCCAAGGGTAGACCCTGCACAAAGCAACCGCTGGGCTTTTATCTCCTCCCAGTCCAAGCACGGGGAGTGTCACGGTCACATGAGCCACAGGTGCCCTTGGTTATCCAAAGGGGGGCAATTCCTGGTGTCTCCTATGGGGCTCCCACCCAGAGCTCACCTGCAGCTGCCCCCAGCACTGGGTGCATTCCTCAGCACCTGGTGCACACTGAGGCAGTGTCCTCTGGTCCTGTCACTTGTTACCCGGGAGCAGAGCCCAACTCCCACCTGGCTACGACCTCCTTTTGGGGAGTCATAGGGAGTAAAAAGGTCCTTCCAAGACTCCTTTTCACGGGTCACCCTCCCCAGCTCCCTCAGCCGCTCCTGGTGCTCCAGACCCTTCCTCAGCTCCGTTCCCTCAATGTTTTCCCTGTAGTGAGGGGCCCAGAACTAAACCCAAGACATAAAGTGCAGCCTTCCAGATGAGGACCTGGTCAATCAGAGCCAGGTTAGTTCTTGTTGCTCTGCAACTCTGAAATCCTGTTTACTGTTTTGTAGCACTCTAAGTTGTAGAAACACAAGAAAATTCCCTGTATTCCCTTGAGCTACTTCATTGTTCCCGTTTTTTATCAGATAGAAAACAAGACCCTCTTAATCTTTGCTAAAACGTAAAAATGTGGTTCTGGAGGGAATTCCAGTTTTATTGTGATGTGGTTGCAAAACTCTAGCATCAAGTATGTTGGAGCACTGGGATAGACTTTGGAAAACATATGGCCCAGTTCTCAGTGCTGAGCTGTGAGTTACCTAAGCTTTCCAAATAATCTTAGAGCACAAGTAGCTAAATTCTTAAATTCCTCTGAAAACCACACCTGAATTCCCAGAGGAATCTAATAATATGTTGTATGGGCTACCGAATAACAGAAAAAGTAGCTGCTGAGATGGAGGGAAGGTTTAATATGGTGTCTCTGAATTGTGGAGGTGCTCCACTCTTTGCTCTGAAATTCCAGATGCAATTTCACTGTCTCAGATAAAAAAGAATGAGAAGCTGTAACTTTTCATTACTACATAACCACATCATCCCTCAGAGCTATTAAAAAAGACATTGTGTACTTCTACCACTTTTAATTTCCATTTGTTATTGTTTTACTTCTCCATCTCAGTACCTTTTAAGTACAGTGACTCACATTGAGTTTTCAGTGTTGATGAGCACAGTACAGTAAAATTGTTTTGAAGACCAAGGAGCAGTTTTTCTTGTACAAATACCATTAACCACCAAATGCAAGAGATAAAAAAGTTGTTATTAAAAGAGCCAAAATGTAATAAACTAGCCCAGTGAGGGCAGCTGTGTGATTTCAGTCAGCAAGACCAGGACATAACATCCAGTAACCATATTGCTCATCTGAATGGTGCATGACGACTTTTCAACCACACAGAAAAATTCTGATTTTCTTTATCACCTTTTTTGAAGAGAAAATATTAAAGTGGATAAACTGATGAACCCACTGGTACCAGAGACTCCAGTATAGTTTGTACCTCCCTTTGATGTACATTCCTAGCACACAGCTACTAATGATGTGTACTCACACACAGTAATGTGGGTGATATCTGCTGACCCCACAGCATCACACTGGGCGTGCAAAGCAGCTGCTCCCACTTCATGGGTCCCAAGGGAAAAGAGCAGAAGCAAGGAAGCAGCTTACAGGGTTTTCAGTAGGTATGAGCTGACTCGGCCTAAGTAGCATAAAACCTCATAATCATCCCTGCATCTTTGAATCAGGTTGTCAGGGGAAGGAGAGGGAGCCTACAGCTCCTGGCATTAGCAGAATCAAGAAGAAATTGAACAAAGCAACTCGGGATTTTCTCAGCTTCTGCAGAGGAACAGCAACTCACAAAGGTTTGAACTATGAGCAATCATTGCAACTGAGAAAAAGAATAGGGTCACAGCAGCTGGGATCTGCATCAATACACTGGAGCAGTATTTGCCTGTGGGTTGGAGTCTGTCAGACCCTGAGACGTGGCTTGTAGGAACAAACTGGGAGGAGTGCTTGATCAGATGGTGACCTTGAGAAGCTGTAGCTACAGGCTGACAGGAATCTCTTGCTGAAACAAAGACAAATGCAGTGTCCTGTGCTGAGGATGGAAAAATCCATCAGTACAGGCTGGGGGGCAATCAACTCTTGAGCAGTTCTGCACAATCATAGGATCACAGAAGGTTTGGGGTTGGAACAGACCAATCTCCCCCAGCATGGGCAAGGACACCTTCCACTAGACCAGGTTGTCCAAAGCCCCATCCAGCCTGGTCTTGAACACTTCCAGGAATGGGGAGTCCACAACCTTTCTGGGCAACATCTTCCAGTGCCTCACCACCCTTAGAGTAAAATATTTTGTCCTAATATCTAAACTAAATGCTCTCTCCTTCAGCTTAAGGCCATTCTCCCTTGTCCTTGTCAGAAGTCCCTCTCCAGCTCTGTTGTAGCCCCTTTAGGTACTGGAAGGTGCTCTAAGGTGTCCCCAGAGCCTTCTCTTTTCCACACTGACTCTCTCAGCTTATTTCACCACAGAGGCGCATGAGCCCTCCAAGCATCTGAGTGGCCCCTCTGGATTCATTCCAGCAGGGTAATTTCCTGTATTGGGTGCCCCAGGCCTGGACATTTATGAACTTTAGGGGCTCTAAAAAGTAGCTACATTATAGTTAAGAACTGAACATCCATAACATTCCATAAAGAGAAATATTTTAAAATTGAAATATTTAAAATATTTTAAAATTCAAAACTGAACTTTTGAAGGGTCAAATCCCTGTACACTCATTGGCTTTAGCTACAGAAAATGGTTTGGCTTCAAACTTTCTGCTTAGAAAGCTGCTTCTGCAAAAATGGCAGAGGAAAAAACAATCAGTTCATACATTATATATGGCCTGTCTGAGAAGTGGATGCAATACAAAGTAGGTTTGTTGCTTTGGAAAATTGTGATCCCACAAAGTAGTTAGGAAAACGAAAGACACTCTCTCTCTTTCTGTGCTAGGGAAAATTAGGGCCACCATCACAAAGTGCAGGGGCTTTACCAGGTGCTATTAGTGAAAATCCCCTACATCAAAAGAGAATTCCATGCTGAGTTTCAAGCAAATTTCAGGCGTGCTTTACCTAAGCACTCAGCCCACACAAGCTCACCTTATTGCAGGTTTTTATAAAAGCTCCTGGGAATTTCAGGCATAATCTTTAGTGGGTTCTTTATCATCTTGCCTCTAGAGATATGTCAGGATTAAAACATGTTCAAAGTTGGTTTTTTTATGCCACTGTACAAGGCATCTGCAATTTTGAACTTTGGAAAAATCATTCTAGAAAGCAGCCACTCAGAAATAAATACTTTATTTTCTTTATCATATCTTAGTAGTCTGTGACACAGAGCTATTCAGTTGCCACCACTGCTTGCTGTTAGGTAGGCAAAAAAAAAAAGCAATTGTGTTTCCTATTCTACTTCTACAGGAAATCCAGTAAATAAATTTAATTTCCACATACTAGCTAGACTTTTTTTTTATTTACCATGTATTTAGACCAACACAAAATTTCCAAGGTATTTATAAACTGACTCTATTCCCAGTATAAAAGGGGATGCAAGAATTGCAATATTAGACTGGCACATTTAGCAGGACCCTACTCCTCCTAAGAGCCAGATGCCTCAAAGGAAAGTGCAAGAAGTGCTGCTGTGGGAGACAGAGGTCAAACTTGCAAGTCAGGACTGGGATGAATGGGAGCAATGCTGGGGTGTAAAAGTCAACCAGCTTCTGTCCCAGTGAGCGTTCCTCCAGCTTGCCTCTATTGTGTACATACTTGGATTGTATTTCTTGACCTGAATCACAGCAAAAGCACTAAAGAGATGATTTTCCTATACTCTTTATGTGTGTTATATGTATTTATCACATCTAACTGTGTAGTTATGATAGGGTGGTTAAAAGTTTACATTAAAAACGTTTTTCAGGGTGAGATGAAGTAGAAGATTAAGTGATAATAAAATGAAAGTATGACAAGAACACCCCTGTAGTTTGGAGGAGGGTTGATGTTTTGCTTTCCTTTTCTTTAGTTTGTGCTCTAATTACATCCTTCTCTGCTTTTAACATTGGTTAAATGTACTGGTTTTTTAACAATTTAACTATTTGTGGAGGCTTAAAAAATGTACATCAAAATACCTTCTTCCTGAATTTAGTATTCTCCTAGAAGTAAAGCTAAAATTTTGATATTGAAAGATTCCTAACATTTTTAAAAATAAGGCTACTGCTCTGGCAAATTCAATAAGGCCACAAAGAGGCCAAGTTTATGACTAAACTTTAAAAAATGGACGTATTTTCCCAAGAGCAGAACCTATCAGCCGAAGCAGCTATTTCAAATGCCAGCGGTGTACAAAGATTTATAATAAATATTAAGTCCCTGAAACAGAAGTTTATGGTGAAGGAGACGAAGAAACTCAGATTATTTTGTGACTGGTAAGAAAAATAAGAGTGAGAATAAATGTTCAGAGCCCTTAAAGCAGTGGCAGTGCCTCGTCTGAACCAAGAACCCCAAAGAGAACAGCACAGGCAGCCCAGGACGTGCCTCCCATGCAGCCCCAGCAGCAAAGGCAGCAAATGGACCCAGCAGAGTTATTGCTTCTCTTTGGCCCCAGCATGCTGAACATCTGAGCAAACAGTTAAGCAGTGATGGAATGAGCTCCCAGTCAAACAGACAAAGAGCCCAGCTCTGCTCAGTGAGTCTGCAGTAACCCTGTCCTTGCCTTTTGCTAGGAAAGGAAGCGTTTCCCTTTGTGAATGGCAAAGGAACAACTCCCCCTCTCTGAAGCTGTGCAGCACTGTAAAATTGCAGAAGAATTCATGGCCAGTCCCTTCCATTGATATGCCAGTCCTGCTGTGCCTTTCAGATCTTTTATGTATCCTATTAACCAAGTCTTAGATGTTATTTATTAAGATTATGTGAGTATGAAATATTCATTTTTAACCTGAAAAAATTTAAAATATGCAAGCATATATTCAATTTAGAATTTCAATTTTATGCTGATTTGCATAATTCATTGAAAGAGAAAACTTAGTTTATTACAAAGCTTCAGGATAAATTTCTTGCCTCGGGGTTGCTAATTATATCCAGACCAGGTATATGACTATTCAGAGCATGAAGTGAATGTTTAAGGTTATTTAATCTAAATTAAAGGACTAAATGCTATCTTCTGGCATCCTTCAATATTTAGACCTGTATCTTACCTGGCATTCAAATGCACCCATGTAAATTTCTTTATGTCTTTTCATTTTTAAAAACCGTTCATATAAATTTCAAACCATAGTAATTCTTAACAGCATTTCCAGTGTCTTCAGTCCATTAATGTACTTTAATGTCTGTGAACCACAACTCAAAGCACAGATGCTGACAGTGTCAAACTCACAATCAGACACAACATTTGCTTATTTGCAGATGATAATGCCTTCTGTTACAACAAGCATATCAGATCAGGAACAAAACTGTATTTTTGTGCAGGCAGTAGATCACAAATATACTTGTACAATTATTCCCAGCAGAACCAGTATGTTTGCCCACTTGCACACCTATAATATGTCTTCTAAATTTGAACTGACGCATCAACAATTCATTTGTATGAAATCATATTTGCAAATAAATCCTCAAAGGTTATGTATACACGTGGTCACTTTAGATTTCCCACACTTTTCACATTTTAACAGACATGGTTCAGCACTTCTGGAAGAAAGTAAAGACCAAAGGAAAAGATACAATGTCTAAAAATCAAATAAATTATTTTCCCAGGATGCATCCAGCCTTGTCTTCTAATATTCAATATCCATGTAGAAAAAAACATTTCAGCTTTGTTCCAGTGAATCAGAATAAAAACAAGTGGGAGTTTTTAAGCTTCACAAAGGTAAAACTGAGGAAAAAAAAGGTCACAAAAAAAGAGTCCGCCCTGCCTATGTAAACGAATCAAGCAACAAAACACTTTCTTACCTGGAAGTGCATGGTTTTATCTCTTTGCAATTTGAAACTATTATGCTGACAAATACAACCCAGTAGGGATCAGGCACCACTTGGAGATCAACATTTTTGAAGCCTATATCTATCATAAAAAATCCACACTACCAAATACAGTGGAACAGATGGATCCTGATCAGGGACCAGGAGAGGCTGAATGCAGCAAGTACTGAAGATTGATACCTACTCACAAAGAAGCAATCTGGGCACAGTGAACAGCAGGTTGCTACAGACATTTGGCATATTTATTGAAGCATTAAGGGAGTTCCACAATTCCATTTACATATATACAGGACTATGTAAAAAACATAGTATATTAGGCTTCCCACACGCACAGAAATCTTGAATTACAATGACTAAGCTACACATAAAACTTAGTGAAACCTGCTTAATGTGGGATAATCCATTGTCAGCATAGCAATTTAATAGTGCTTCCATTTTCAAAATGTCAATGATATTTACAGCTCAAAATGCCTGGCCCAGTTGTGTTCCAGTTTTGTTGTAAATCAATTACAATCTCCCATAAAGTTGGAGAGAAGAAAAATCAGGCGCTGTTGTATCTGTTAAAGCAAAGGTACAAAACTTCACCATAAATATTCCCGGTTTAATTGCCCTTCTGCAGCACAAATAGCTGAGAGGCAAAACATTTCTGCTGCTTCTTTAGAAACTCTAATGTGTAACATGAAAACACATAATTGAAGAAAGTCCTGAGGTAAATTTGAAAAGTCAAGTAATAGTTGTTAGCAGAAAACCATAAAAAAGCTTGTATTCATCATCAAGTGCATCGAAAAGACAGATTACATCCCTGCAGCCCACACCCGAGGACACACATTTGTCCTTCTAATGCCAATGGAGTTTAAAAGAATTTATCTCACCAAATTGAGAAGCTGCTGTATCATTTTACCTCATCAACTTTTAGCTCTGAATTAATGGTTTTGGTCACAACCTGACCTCGACTTGCCCTTTCCTCTTTATTCTGAGGATAATCTGGTGTTCTAACTTGTAAGCAGAGAAGTTTGCTCAAATCTTACTTCCTTTACTTTGACTGTTTTGATCTAGTTTGCTGTTGTACACACTGGGGTAAAATACCTATCATGAGTCTTGCTGTTCTCTTTCTGTGGGAGAAGAACATTACACACAAATCTAAAGTTTGAGCAGCAAAAAGAAGAAAACAAGTACTGGAATAGCTATGTAAGTTTTGATAATCATTTGGATTTAGTGACTGTTTCCTACGCTATAACACTGCACACTTTTACCAACCATTTCATCAGCAATGAAACACAAAAATTGGTACATTCAGCTGAGGTTTTAGCAACTAAACGTGTGTCATCACCTAGGAAGCATGCAGAATTCACAGTCAATAAACCAGCTACCTCTTGAGCAAAGTAATCTGTGTTAGTCCTTCTGTGGCACCTTTGAGGTTGACTTTCTTCTTAAAAATGCAGATCACATTCCCCAGAGATACTCATCTTTTCCCATGATGCACTTGAGTGACAGAATAACAAGCTTAGTGCAAAGAAATGCCACTGGGGTTGACAAGCAAATTCCATCAGCATGCAGTGTTTGCTCAGTACAGTTTAGTACCAGCAGTTCACCCAGTCTGATGCTTCGGAACAGAATTATAATTAAGCCTTAAATCATCACCTTTCTGATTAATTCTTATCACACAGGTATTATACATTTTCCTGTGTAAGTCTGAAAATATGCTTGTCACTAAAGGAAACAGCATATAATGGTTAAACAGCTTTGAGATGTTGTTGTCTGTAAGATGCCCAGGTACAATGTGTCTAGGACATGAATATCTAGTAATTTCCTCATTAATTATGAAGTTTAAAAACCTTGTCAGAACATTAACATTATTCTGAAGTAACATTTCCCTCTTCTGACACATGAAAACAACATGATTATAAGTGTGGTTAAGTAAAAGCTGTAATAACTTGGGATGTCTCAGTTCAGTTTAGAATCATCCTCAGTGTTTTATGAAAAAGTATTTTCTAACATCTGCAAGTTCACAGCTAACATAATCCAAATCCAAGACCTGTATATATTTACAAGCCTTGGAAAGGAAAACACAGAGGCAAAATGCCAGAGACCCCTTTGAGGCTGCCACATTCGAGAAGGACTGTGCCATTCTCACACAGGTCTGAAAGACCATTGTAGCATCTTATCTAGCTCAGAACAACACCATTATTTTGTTCTTTTCCCCTCTGTGTAGTCAAGCCAGAGGACCACTGAGAATTTTTCCCAAGTAGTCCCAGGCAAAGGCAGAGGTATGGGCTTAACATGGAAGAAGGATTTAAATCTTTCTCCTCAGACTTCTTCCCTTTCTATATGGGAAACAACCTCCTGTCTCTCCTTCATGTCAGGAAAATAATTAACATTTTTTAAAAACTACACAGCAGGTGGGGGGAAAAATCACGATATAAATCAGAGCCCTTTACTGAACTCACTCTTTCTCCAAATCCAATACATAAGCTCAGAAAAATAGTCTCATATTGCTTTACAACACAAGATTCATTATAGCACTAACTGATCTGCAGCAGTTAATTTTAGGTTTTTCATTGACATATGCAGATCTTCTAAATGTGTGTGCATATTTTCCATAAAACATGCATTACACTTACTGCATAGCAAGTAAATATCTAAGACCTGATATTTGAAAATAAATAAACATTTTGGTAACCCTCTTACTGATCTAATACAGATAAACTTTTCATGGATGCTTCTCTCAACTGTGATATTAAGATGATATATCAACAATATCATAAAATGGTTTGTGTTTGAAGGAATTTTTTATAGACTATAGTCCAAAACCTATTTATCCCAACCTCTTTGCCACAGATAGGAACATCTTCCACTAGTCCAGGTTGCTCAGAGCCCATCTCACCTGAGCTTGAGCACTTCCAATGATAGGGCTGCTGCAGCTTGTACCCATGTCTTCCCACCCTCATCATATAAAAATTTCATCCCTATATCCAAATCAGTCTACCCTCTTTCACCCCATTTTGCTGTCAGGCCCTGGTAAAATTCCTTTCTTTCTTATAAGCCCCTTTTCTATACTAAAAAGCCACAGTAAGGGCTCCCCAAAGGCCTTTCTTTTTCAGACAGAAGAGAAAAAACTGCATGTCCAAGGGGATTGTGTGTACTCTGAGGTCCAGTTTACAAAGAATGACTGGTACTATTGGAAAATCATTAACTAGGGAATAAAATAGGAAAAGGTCACAGATACAATCAGTGGTGAGGGTATAAAGCAAACCCTACAATCAAAAAACCTGGTAAGCAGGGTCTATAGGGGCAGCTGTTGGACAAGCAATTCAGCACTACTAATCTGCAGATCCTTGAATCCCACAGGTTCCTGGGGTTTTGGTACTGATGATGGTGAAAAGGGAAGTCCTCTCGACGTCACACAAAGGGCAAGGAAAGGGCTAAGGGTGTCAAAGTGGACGGTAACTTGGATGACAGGCATGAAGTAATAATAAAATACACCACTAAAAGACTGACAAAAATATAATACTGCAATAAAAACAATTTTCATATCGGGAAGACAGTTCTCAGCAAGTGAGAATTGGAAACAAGCTGTCCCAGGATGCTGGCAGCGATTTAAGGAAACATTGCTAAAGGCCAAGTACAAACAAGTCCATCACAGAGTAAGAGATCATCTTGGCCACGTTGTAAGCTCCTCTCTGATCCTAATACAAGGAAGCATGCTGGAGATGAAAATAAGATCAGATTACTAAAGAATACAAATTTATTTTCTACTTCCACATATGAACTTGTAGAGAGAAATCCAATCAGGAAAATGAAATAAAATTACAAGAAAAAGTAATTCAAACACAGTGTGCCCCATGTATCTGAAAGTGTAATGGTAACTGAGTCCTGCACTCAGAGAGTGACCAAAGGGGATACAGGTCTGAACACCCTGTCCGTCAGCCTCTTAATCAAAACTGAGTCCAAATATCCTCTTTTTTTTCATTTTATTTTGATCAGCATTTTTAGAAAAGCAGCATTAAAAGGAAAATAATAAAAAAAAAGAAGAATACATAAGAATGGGGACTTATAAGGTTTTCTTCCTAATCTTCAAAATCAGTAGAGCAGGCATGACTACGGAGCAAACAGAGAGACTGAAGCCCAGCTCCCCCCCTTAGAGATGCTCCAGGACCCTCCCTCAGCCGTGCCCCAGCCGAGGATGTGCTGGGGTCCCTCTTGCTGCTGGGTCATTCCTTACGTGCCAGCACCCGCTCCCCTGGCGGGCTTTGCCTGTTGCACAGCACAGGTGTTTCCCAGGGAGGTCAGAGGGAGTTTTTCAGCTCAGTTCTGCCCTGATGAGATGTTCGGAAGCGTCTGAGCTCAGGCTGAGTCCATCATCACACGCCGTCAGTGCCACCGTGTGGTGCAGCTCCCCGGCTCGCCCTGCACTGCCGACACTTGACTGCAGAAGAGATTGACAACAAGCAAAAATGTGTTAAAACCACGTGTTTTCTTTTAAAATCGACCGATTACACAGCTAGCATTTCAAACTCGGCATCACTCAAAGGCAGTGAGAAAGAGCTGACAGTGCGGTGATGCCTGCAAAAGGCAGCGTAAGGGTTAAAAACATCTCTTCTCTGACTCCCTGCACCCACAACTGCAACTGTGGCGGTTTAAGTGATTTTTATTTTTTTTTTTTTTAAGAAAACCACTAAGGATAAAGTTCTCTTGGAGTTTTTCCTCTTTAAGCAAGTAGACAAACAAGCGAAATAAAAATACCTTGTGACCACGAGTGCAGCGTCCCCGGGGCACAAGGAAGGTGTTTCCTGAGTGACACTGGCTGATCTCCTGTGCCGACCTCTGTCAGACTCACCTCTGACAGCTCCAGCCCCGGGTACCCTGATGAAGAAGTTTTAGCTTCCCCCAGAGCTCTGCTTCCTGGTGATACTGCGTGGGATTGCTGACAAATTCTCTGCTCTTGGCCAGCCTCCCTGGGAACTCCTGTAAAGTGAATTTTAACTCGCTCTCACAGGCTCACAGTGCATGTTTTAGATGTTCTAGACTTTTCTAAAGCATGGGAAATTAAGCTGTTACACAGTGGATTATTCGACCAACGCAAAACAAACTATATATGGCACATTTGAAATTGCCCCTCTGTACCCTCTGCAAAGCCCTTTACTCTTAGTTTTGAGTTTCTAGGTTTGATTTATATTTCAGTCATGCATTAACATCGTGTGAACAGGTCACTGACAAGTTGAACAGCCTGGTTTGGCCCAGGCTGAACAGTTAGACAGGGCAACTTACATCTATATCCTCATTATGCAAATGACGTATGCAGATAATTGCATGTTTCATCTTATTGTTTTGATGTCTTGGAGCAGATGGCAGAAAATGAACCACACTGGAAGCAACCAAGTGAAATTTTTGCAAACCATTACTTTCAATAACTTCCTGCCATTGCTCACATTACGGGGCTGACATTCAGTCTGTCCTCCCTCTATCAGATGCCCGTGCTGCCAGGCACCTCTTATCACCAGCCAGCAGAAACTCCACTCTGGCCTCAATAAACTGCCAGTTCTATTTGCAGCCAGATTTTTAAAGAAGCAACTCAAAGCCCCATAATTCATGGAAACAGATGAGTTTCTCCTCCTAAATCAAGATGCATAAAACTGCTGTTCCTAAGGAATGCATTAAGCTCACATCTTTTTGTTTGGCAGTGCAGGAGACTGTGCTGTAATAAGCTGTATCTGTAAAACTTACAACAGACAAATAATGATAGTAATCTTTAAATAAAGTATGTGTGCAATAACATTTCTGTGGGATGTTTCATTTTGAGGGATTTTCTGCTTAATCTGATTTACTATTATGATTAATATGGTTCAATCAAATACTGTATGCTATATTTGTACACCACACAGAGGTCTCCATGAGAATATAAAGTTTTCAACTTAAAGATTCAACCTAGCTTTCATACCTACATTGTATCCTAAAGGAAAGTGCTTTGGTTTGGGGAGGCACTTCCTAAAACTATACTGCTTTTAAAGAATATCCTATAGATCTGATCAGTTCATATACAGAGCTTTGTTTATTTTATTCCACAAGAAAATGTACTTGGAGAATAATTTGCACCAGCCATAATCCTCCAAAATTTAGGCTAATTCCCATTTAACTGTCCCAACTATGAGCCAGCCATGTGAATATCAAGTTGCTCTCCAAAGGATGTTATCTTACCTGCAGAAAACCAAAGTAATAACACCACCTTTCTATTGTATGTGGACTTTCTGAAGTTGAAACACTGCTAACAGGTTTCATTTGAATTTTCATTTATCTACTTGACACCTAATGTATTAGAATATGAAATATTTACTTTGATGCTTCTAGTTTCAATGCTTAGTTATCTCAGCACTAGCAAAACCAGGCAACATTTCAGTGTCTATCTCTGGAATAGGTTTCATTACTTTTTGTTCACCCAAGGAGCATATTTGTCAACTTCTTAAAAACACATAAATAAAATTTTACAATCACTCTGCCGGTAAACCTGGACACAAAAGACTGCAGATTATTTTTCTCTTTCTTGAATGTTAAAGTAACTTTCGTGCCTGTGCCTTCACAAAGGCACATATACCTTCAAAGATCGTTACCTTAAAAGGCCTATTTGTAAACATAAAATATAAATCTTAAAGGAAAAAAACCTGTGCTACAGTTAAAGAGTAGATCACAGTCCACGTTACCTCACTGGGTCTAGGTACCGGACGAGAAGGTTTAGGAGGTGCTGCACACTATTTCTGTGGCCAGAGTTACTAAACAGGGAGCATGCCGAGGCTATGAGTTACTCTAAACTTAATTACGTTTCCTGAAAGCAAGAAAAGTACAAGATGAGTTGCACAGGGATAGGATTCAGACAGTGCATCATAAATGACACACTACCTTCGCAAAGCTCGCCACAGAATCACAAAATTCAAGTATTTCAAAACCAGCTCTGGCTGCATGAAGCAAAACAGTCACTGGGAGTGGCAGGTTTGTCATCCTGACACTGGGAAGACTGTGCAGGTACTTATAAAACTCTCTGTAAGGTGCTTCAGCACGTCAGTGCATAAGGGAGAAGAAAAATGTACACAGAAAAATACTTCTGGGAAGATACAGACTTCTTCCTGAGCATGTAATGTGTTTTTAATAAAATGCCAAGTTTAATGCTAATGGCTGTTAATCAGAGCCTCCTTCAACATCATTTAAATATATTTCACGTCCTAATTTAAAGTTTGGTACTACACAATCTTTTAGACTCAGAATTCGTGTTCATCTTGGTATTAAATATTTATTTTGTTAACAGCATTAACAGCAAATTTCAGGGCTCCCTTGAAATATTACTAAGCTTGGGGTAGAGGCAGGCTCTGATAGAAAAAGGCAGTTTCCCCTTGTAGCCTGGGAAGCATCAGGTGAGTAAAAAACCACATTTAATAGTCCTGGCAAAAACAGAAATCAAGAGACAGCACAACTAAGATTCCCCAAAATCTGGTTTGCATCTCATAAGTGCATATGGAACAACAAGGAAGTGACAAGGATGCTTCAGGGAACAAAACTTTTTCCAGACAGATATGGAACCCCTGCCTTGCAGACAACTGAGTCAGAAATACTTGCTGAAATATTTGCCTATATATTACCAAATTTCATCAAAACACATAAAATCCATCCCTAAAACCCAGAACCCCCATTCTGGAGTTCTCACGAGGACTGGCAGCACATTCTGTGTCCCTCATGCTGCCTGTTATGGAGGAGGAAAACAAAAAGCAACAATGCTGCTGAAAAAAAAACAGAGAGGGGATTTGTTGTTGTTTTGGTTTTTCTCACAATACCAGTGCCAGACAAGCTCCACTTATAACCTGACACAGTAGGAGTAATTGAAGAAGATTATGGGATTCAAAAGGTGATGTTGAAGTCAGGTATCAGTCAAGTCTATTTCCTTTAGCAGTGCAAGAAGGTTACTTGAAATAACAGAGACAAGGTATTATCCAAAAAAAAAAAAAATCCCTGAAACACTAAAATAAGCTGAACAGTCACAGCTCAAAATGCAAACTGGTACCTGACCTGCTGTCTTAAATTTTTCTATATTTTTATAGCTCATGAAACAGTTCTGTGGTTTGGTTTTTTAATCATTGCAGACAACTTTTTAGCTTCCCAGTCAAATACCAACATGTAGCGCTTTTAGTCAAATAAAAAAAAAGTAGTGTATGACAAGCAGGACACTACTTTGTGTGGGGCGTTTAACCAGTCTAGAGGGGTACCTGAGTACACATGCAGGTGGTTCCTTCTCTTGAAAAATCCTTCAGTAGGTATATTCATGCTGCTGTTCAAACACACGCATAAACACAGTTTTTCAATCTGAAATTTGGTACATTTAATTTTTTTTCCAGCAAGTCCCATCCAAAAAGCATGTTACGATTCAAAACACAATACTGTAGTCTGAATTCCATCATCAGCCCTGCCAACAAAGGAGTCTTACCACGACCTGCAGGTGCACACACAAATAGCACCACAGAGAGCACCTGAAAACATATTTGCCTGAAAACACAGGTTCTCCTTGTGGCACAGGTTTCATGTGTGATGTATGGTTGCTTAAAAGTTTTGTTTCTAATAGATGTGTAGTCACAGTTGTTTTCTCAGTCACAGGCAAATGAGGTCCACAATTAAAGAAATGCATGATTTCTGCAGACTTAAGCAGGATAACATGGCAAGTACCAGTACAAGTTAACACTTAGAAAGTTCCTTCCTGACTTGTTAAAAAACTCAAACAAAACAGAACCAGCTTCCAAATAAACCAGCCATGAGGAAGAAAATGCTCTTTTCTGTAATTAAAAGGCAGAAAACAAAGAGGATTCTGCAGGGAAAAGCGTTCCAATGCCATTTGATGTAGGCACAGCACTTCCACCCCCAGCCTGGGACTCAGAAGTACCACAGTGCATCAGCAGAATCAGGCTGGCTGTAAGGATGCCCTCCCTCCACAGCCTCCATAACCTGTTCTGTCAAAACCTTATGGAAAAGAATTTCTACATAGAGTTTCTTTTCACAGATGTGATTACAAAATAATGAGCAGCAACAATTCTTAGACTAACAATATTTAGATGATGTTAAAATAAATAGAGACGTGCCTAGTGCTGTTGTTGGATTTATTTATCCACATCATTTCACTGATGAACAAGATTAATTAGTTTACATCACTTACTCACTCCTGTGAGACAGTTCTGGAAACAATTCAGAACAGCAGCAAATCCCAGTGTCTCCATCTCCTCAGACCCAGCCATGACCCACATCAAAGTGCTGCAACAGCCCAGGCTTCCTCCCCAACAGCGTACCAGCTAATTAATCATTTTACCAAGAGCCTCACAATCACTCGCACCCACAGCTGCTCCCAGCCAGCTCTCAGCTCATTTTCTGGGACTGATCCTTCCCCAGTGCTCATCCCTTCCAGCCTGGCACTCCAGACAGGACAGCTGTGGCAACTCTGCTCCCCACACCTCCAGCTGCCTCCACTCTTCCTCAGCTTCCCAGGCTCCTCACCTCTGACTCTGTCCCAGGAGCACAAAATCAATAGCTAAACATAAAATAAAATTTAACCATATAGTAAGAACAATAAATAGTAACGTAGTGTTATTATGGGACATGTGGTTTGGTTGGGGAGTGAGGAATAGGAGTATTCTAAGGTTTCATTTTGTTCTGCTCAGGTGATTTTCTGAAATGCTAAATGAGATTAAGAACTGTTTCAGGAGCAGCTCTCTGGTACCATTGCTATTAGCCCTGGATAACCTGTTGCTTTCACTCACTTTTAACCTAGTGTACAATCTCCAAGTGAGGCCAAAACCAAAACATTAACTAATCTTTTGTAGGCTTTTAAATATTGTATTTTTTTATTTTGGAATATGTGTGTCTCTACATTTTCTGGAATCAGCATATGCTCTTGAAACACCTAAATTTAACATTGCAATAAATAGTGTACCTCAGGCTATTTCTTTTGTAATTCCTACCTAGACCTTAGAAAATATTGTAGAAAATATTTTAGAAAATGATTGTGTCTGTAAAAAGTACAGACACACATTGGTTATGCTCAATTTCTATTTGTTTGCATTTGGTGACTACCTGAAGTATTGAGCTTTATTAGTATAAATGCTTTGGAAAATGAATTTTCAGCTTATAAAAGCAACAGTTTGCGAAAGCAAAACTTAAATTTACAAATGTAAACTTTTCATCTGGGAAGCATTCCTGTGTATAATTGGCTTAAACCAACAAGGTACATTGTTTGACTCATAAAAATAAGGCAAGAAACCTACATTTTCAAACGTCCTTGGCAACAGATGGAGTTCAAACGGATGTTTGTACAGGAAATGCAAACTATTACAGACAGAAATAAACCTGCTTCTGCATTTGTGACAATTAAGACAGAAGCCACATTTCAAATTATTCCTGGTGTGTGATTCACTCACACTCCTCTGTTAACTTAACCTTGAGGGGCTTTTATTGTGTTCTAGAGAAATTATTCCTATGGTCTCTACAAACACATTAGGGCTTGGAAATGTTGCTACTCCTGCTCCATCTCTGAACTCTTTGCTGACATTTCCATTTAAAGAGAATCTGTAGCAGACATTCAGGAGCACATTTACACTTATTTTACATAAAGCCAATATAGCACAGTTTCCACATTAGTATGAGGACCATAGCCTCTGTACTTGCTGTGATTTTCTCTTTTTGAAGCCAGTAAAAATTGAAATTTAGGAAGCAGGCTCATGCACTGTGCCTTGAATAAAGTTAAACTGTATTTTTACACTGATGCATTAAAGTGTCTCTATTTTATTTTCTATTCACTTTGACCCTCCACCCAAATTTTCATTCTGAGACAAGCCTGCATTGCATAATACATCACATAAGCAAGAGGTCTTGCATCTTAAACAGCTCCATGCCGCTGTTGCTTTTACTTTAGAAACCAGAGCAAATATGCAGGAAAATGTTATAATTGCTCTTTTAATTCCCAGTCAGCTAATATCAACTTTAGTTAAGGGGCAGCATCCTGTTGTATGGATTAGATCCCTGTGTTTAGTCCCATCGCAGTCACTCCATGAACCACTGGAAATCTGAGTTGGGCAGGCTGCTGGCACATTCACTGCAATTTTTTGTTTGTCAAAAAATGTTCCCAGTAGCAGATCAGATACCACCTCTGAAATATTTTGGCATCAGCTGAACCCCATATTCCAATTGGCTTTCCTTTTTTTTTTTTTTAATGTGTCCCAATCAGTTCTAGTCCTAAGTGTTTCTGAAATAATTGTTTTATGGGTTTATTTCACGGTGCAATTAATTTAATGGATTGCTTTAAATTTGTTTAGTAAAAAAACCTTTTCAGCACCATGCAGCAAAAACACGAGACAGGTTTGTCTGGACAGATTCTGTTCCTGTCTTCAGTAATTCCCACAGCTGTTACTGAGAACAAAATGTCCCCATCAGCTGGAAGTCTCATAACAGCACTGTCATTGATGCATAGGAATAATTCTGGAATGTGTCTTCTTTACATCAAACAGAAACAGAAACAGAAACAGAGTGTAGTGTTCTGCTATTACAATATTAGTCATTAACATTTAAAAAGTTACAATACAGGATATGAGTTGTGACTCAATTTATTCCTACCCAGCCTATAGCTGGAATGCACGCAGTGAAATATCCTGTATTAATTTATTGCTACTTTTTAAGCAGCAGGTGAGTTACAGCTGAACATTACCAGAAAATTACTGATCTAATCTGAGATACTGTGTAAATTCCAATCACTCATGCAGAGTGATGATGAATACAGGATGAAACAGAGTTCACAAGGTTTTCAGGAGTAAGAAAACTGTCCTGTTTTAAAGAGGAGAAAAAAAGAAGTCGGTTTGTCATTCTTTAAGGGTATGTAAGGGAATTTAGAGAAAAATGCTGGCCCAACAGTTGATTAAGCATAAGCTGGCTAGAAATTAGAAGTCTGCACATCAGAACAGTGAGATTCACTGCAGGGCAGCAGTTTTGGGAGGAACAAACTACCTGTTCTAAAGAGAGGGCTTGCTACAAGTGTTGTTGTCTGCGAGTGGCTGTGACACAGCAAAACATTTTTTAACTGTAATACATTATTACATTTGAAATCCTAGCAGTGCTTTGTAGTCACTGTTAACACAATATTCATGATTAGGGTATTTGCAGCAGACCAAGGCAAACTCTGAATGAATTGCTGTTTCATTTTATAGAGCTTAACGCTACTTGACCCTCTTGTACCCCTGTTAATATACTGCTTGTACTTGAAGCACAGGGAAATGTTCGAAAAGCTGAAACTGGTACAACAAACTAATTAAAAGTAACAGCAGATGAGCTGAAATCTGTCCTATTCATGGACCATAATGTCATAGGTTGCTTGGTGCTGACAGTAACTGCAGCAGAAATGGTGTTTTTTGTCTCTGGGGAAAAGGGCAGCATGACTGGGATGAGTGTGACTACAATGGCTCAGGGTTACACCATTAATTTAACTCGGCTGGATCCCCTTGCCTGCGATAAGACAGCCCCTTCATGGAACCTGGCAGCTCCCTTTCCACTCTGAGGGTGTCGAGATGCCCACACTTCGAATTCGGCCACCTTATGATGAGCTTTGTGTTGTTCTGAGAAGAGCAGTAATATGATGTGCCTAAAGCTGTGCTGCTTTATCTAATTGGTTGCTATGAGGTTGCTTATTAAACATACTGAAGGCACTTTTTTTCTAAAAAGCCCTGCATTTCAAGGGAAATCCGTTTCCCCACAGCCAAGCGCAGAGCAGCAGCAAGGTCACTTAGAACAACAAGCCCAGGTGGCCCTTTCTCTCTCACTGTTAAATCTTGGGTGAAATATATGCTGTCAGCCCCTGAGATTAATAGTTCTATTTGCTGTTCAGTATATTTGAGAAACTCCTATTATTAATGTAATTTGGGAAGAACTTAAAGTTCTCAAGGCCCTTTTTAGAGTCTTTATGTGTGCTGGTAAGGTTCTTTTTAACATCTTATAAAAGGCAACATAATGTGGCAAATTTATCCCCATATAATTGTGCTCAGAAATATCTGACTGGCATATTTCTCATTCAATAATTATCCCTTATAGCTCTATTTGCTCTCACTTTACTTGCTTTAATTAAAAATAATTATCTGGAGATCAGAGATGCATTAAGTCTTGCTTTGGAATTTGTAATATATTCCCATTATTCTGGATGAGTCATATATTATTTTCTTCATTAAGCAGAAACATGATTTTGTGTCACTAGTAGTTTTAAAGCAGTGTATGCCTTGCCTTTGGGTGTTCTGGTAGAGATTGTACAACTGTAAGATATCAGCAAAGTTTCTCATGTCTCCTTCTAATAGGACAAGGTCTACATCAGTTAGTACAATTTTTACTTCAAGCAGTAGGCATGGATGCTGAAATTGAAACTGTTTACATCCTTTTATTATGCTGGTGTAACAGGCAATTACATTATATTCCAAAAACTGTACCTTAGACTTTCAATCACTATGAACACAATATTTTAGTTGTCATTTTAGTGAACTCCTTTAAATTTGTAATAAATGTATTATCACAAGGTAGGCTGCAAGATTAAAGTCTCATTAAGAACTAAATTTCCATATGTCCTTACATTTTTCAGTACCCTGTATACAGCAGGTAACAAGGGTAGCTTGGATTTTCTTTACATGTGAACGAAATATAACATATTCGTGCATTCATCTTACATCTGTGGTTTGGCAAGTTCTCTCACCAGTTGCCTCATTACTCCGGGGTGGATCCCATCAGGGCCCATAGACCTCTGAGTGTCCAACTGGCAGAGCACATCAATAATCACCCCGGGGATTGCAGGGGCTTCACTCAACTCCCCATCTCCACGTTCCAGCTCTGGGAGCTGGGTATCCTCAGGACAACCAGCCCTGACATTAAAGAATGAGGCAAGGAATGCATGGAGTACCTCTGAATTTTTGTTCCTCATCCCCTATCACTACACCACCCTCTGCGTTCAACAAACAAAGGCCTTGCCTTTCTTGGCAATGCTTTGCCCTTCCTAACCCTCCCTTGAACTGCCTTCCTTTGCCTAACCCGTCCTTGGGTTTCCTCACCTTCCCTGTCCCTTCCTTGCTTTCCCCTCTCTTTCCTTCCCTGCACCTGCTTGCCTCGCCTCGCCTTGCCAAACCTTCCCATGCCCAGCCCCGCCAACACCTCCCTTGCCTTGTTTCCCCTTCCCTGGCATTCCTGTCCCAGCTCCACAGTGCCTATCCCAGCCCTACGGCGATTTCAGCTCCAGCCCCGCAAGCTTTATTGCACTGCAGACTCTGCTGTTACAGCACCAGCTCTGCATTTCCCAACGCTGTCAGGTGCAGCTGCTCCTGGTTGTCATGGCAGGATCTTCCTCATGGCTCCAGCTCTGCAACATTTCCGCTCCAGGTGCAACCCCGGCCCTACAGTAATTCCAGCTCCAGCCCTACAGTCCCTATTAAGGTCCTACAGTGATTCCAGCTCCAGTCCTATAAGCTTTATATCACCACTTCGGCTGTTTCAGCTCCATCTCTGCATCTTCCCAGTGTCACAGGCTGAAGCTTCAGCAGGATCTTTGCTCTGGCTCCAGCTCTGGGACATTTCAGCTCCATCCCAACAGTCCCAGCAGTGCCCCAGCACCACAGTCACTATCCCAGTGACACGGTGATTTCAGCTCCAGCCCTTCTGTCCCTATTGCTGCCCCACAGTCACTATCCCAGCCCCACAAGCTTCATTTCACTTCCAGCTCCACATCTTCCCCCAGCCAACAGCGAAAGCTGCTCCAGGTTCTCAGGGCAGGTTGTTCATTTTGACTCCAGCAGCTCTGCAACGTTTCCGCTCCACTGCTACAGGTGTGATTTCAGCTCCAGAGTCTCTGTCCCAGTCCCAGTCCCTATCCCAGCCCCACAGTGATTCCAGCTCCAGTCCCACAAGCTTTATTTCAACACCAGCTCTGTGACATTTCGGCTCCAGCCACAGTGGCTATTCCAGCCCTATAATTCCAGTTTCAGAGTCTATCCTAGCACCATTTCAGCTCCAGCTCTTCTGTCCATATTCCAGCCCCACAGTCACTATCCAAGTTCCACAGTGATTTCAGCTCCAGCCCCACAAGCTTTATCTCACTGCCAGCTCTGACGTTTCAGCTTCAGTTCCACATCTTCCCAGTACCAACAGGTGAAAAGGTGCCTGGCTGTCAGTGAAGGATCTTCTTTATGGCTCCAGCTCAGCAACGTTTCAGCTCCCGCCCCACCATCTTTATCCCAGCTCTACAACGGTTTTGTCCCCAGCCCTACTGACTAGCTCTGCTACCTGAGCTCCAGCTCCTCAGCTTCCCACTGCCTCCAGCTAAAAGCTGCTCCTGGTTCTCACTGCACCTCTGGGCTGTTGACAAGGCCATCAATCGGTCACTGGCACCATTTAAATATATCTCGATGAGCTTTTACCTCCATGCCCAAGAGGGCCCCCACTTTGGTGGGAGCAGCCTGTCACCCCCTGGCTCCCCTGGGACTGGTTCTGAACAGCCCCGAGATCTGCACTCCTGGCTTGTGCTTGGCACCGCTATGGGGGCCAGAGGCCCCAAAGCATCTCCTGCAGCCCCTTCCCCAGGGATTTACTTCAGCTCCACATCACTTTGGGGCTGGCTCCAGCCCCAGGGGCTGTATGTTGGTGAACACAATTGGTGTTTAAGCCTTACTACTTTTATTTAACAGGCATCATGTATCAAGTAACAGAGTAAAAAATAATAAAAACACAGTAATGCCATAGTATAATACATTAATAGAATAATAGCTAGAACTCTAAAGTAACATAATAATGCGGTAGTAGCAGTAGAAAATAAAAGTAGAACGATGTAATAATAAAGTGAAACAGCTTTATTGCCCTTATTTTTGACATTACTTCAACCTCCGCACGTCCGCGGGGCCACATCCCGACCCCCTCACTCGGTGCCCCAGGGCAGCGGCCGGTTCCCCCGCCACCCCTGCGAGCCCCGCACCGGCCCCCGGCGCCGCCACTGCCCTACTCCCCCGCAAGGCAGAGCAGGCGGGTCA